>QJPP01004837.1:0-121624 GCA_003996215.1 Jaltomata sinuosa
ATTGATATGATTAGTTGAGTTTGATTCATGTCTCTGAGCATGCCTATTATTACTTTTTCTCTCTTCTTCTTACACTTGAGGTTACCGGTATACCGTCCATTTCGTAAACTTATTTTATATACATTGTTATTGCAAGGACCCCAGGTGCGTTATTTCTTACTTTCACCTGTGCCTTTGGTGTGTATATTCTGCTTGCTAGCCTCACATGTGGTGCTGTTGATTTCCCTCTGGGCTAGTTCCTGTGTACCTTTCGTTGATTTCTGTCACTACTTGCTTCTATTCTATCTATTACTGCGCTTTTATCTTATATGTGCCCAGTCGGCCCTATGATACCTACGGGTACCTTTATGCTTCACATTGGTGCTCAACACCCTAACTCTGCATCTTTGGGTGGCAATCCTAGCGTGGGCATCGCCGTTAGATCCATTGCGATCTGCTTGGAGATCTGTTGGGGACTACTTCAGGCTGAGGGTGAGCTCTTGGCGATCGGAGCTTAGCTTTAGTTTATCTTTTGCTTCATGTACTCTATTACCATTCAGAGACATCTGTATATATAGTTTTGGGTTTATTTGTACTCCATGTATGTAGTTTGGCTCTGTACTATGATACCAGGTCTTGGGGTTTGGTTTAGTTTCCGCATATGTATATATTTATATCCATGTTATCTATTTTATTCATCTTGTTCTCTTATTTGGTAGATAGTAGCCCATTACTAACTGTTCTGGGCTACAGGGATTGGTTCACCTACCGGGGGTTGTAGGTGCCATCATGATCGAGAAATCGGGTCGTGACAGCGAGCATGGTACAATGCCCTCACAGGACATCTCTCTTCCATGGGCTTTGTTAAGACTAAGTCCGATAATTCGCTACTTATCCGTCAAGGTCTTGGTGACACATTGCTTGTCCTCGTCTATGTAGATGACATTATTGTCACTGGAAGCAACTCTATCATGGTTAATCAGGTTATCACTTCTCTTGCTTCTCGATTCTCAATTAAAGATTTAGGTGATCTTCACTATTTTCTTGGTGTTGAGGTGATACGCAGCTCTGAAGGAATAATTCTCACTCAAGCAAACTATGTGAATGAGATACTAAATGATGAGTTGATGACCGACTGTAAAAGTGCCCAAACGCCGATGAGTGCCTCTGAGTTGCTCAAACTCTCTGATGGAACTCACCTGACTGATGCCACTCGTTATCGTCGAGTCCTGGGTAGACTCCAGTACTTGTCTTTTACTAGACCGGACATCTCCTATGCAGTCAACAAGTTGTCTCAATTCATGCAAGCACCATCGGACCTTCACTGGAAAGCTGTGAAGCATGTTCTCCGATACCTTCGTGGTACGATCCAACTAGGCCTGCGTGTGAACCCCATTGATGACTACAATCTGCACGTATACTCTGATGCGGATTGGGGTGGGGACATTGCTGATAGAGTCTCCACATCCGGTTACATCCTTTTCCTTGGTTGCAACCCAATCAGTTGGTCCTCAAAGAAGCAAAATACTGTGTCTCGCTCCTCCACCGAATCTGAATACAGGGCAGTGGCTAATGCCCTTGCTGAAACCTTGTGGGTCACCAATCTCTTAAGCGAGCTGCACTTTCCAGTACATCAGTTGCCTACTATTTACTGCGACAATCTTGGAACCACATTCTTGAGCAAGAATCCTGTCCTCCATAGCCGTGTAAAGCATGCTGCAATAGACTTCCACTTTGTCCGCCACCATGTTGAAAACAAAAGGGTTCGTGTTGTACATGTTCATGGTGCCGACCAGATAGCTGACACTCTCACGAAAGCGCTAGCCAAGCCTGCATTTGCGAGAAATTTATTCAAGTTAGGCTTAGTGACCCATCGCCTAACTTGAGGGGGGCGTATTGGAGTGTTACAATTTGTACGCAGCTTGCTCAGAACTGTCACGGTCTGTTTAGGACTGTTAGCTGTCCACTTTACATTTATTTTCCAGATTTATTATTTAGTTAGGATACCTTATTAGTCATTAGTTAGGAGTCTCCTTAGCTGCTGTGTAATTCTATTTTATTCAGTTGTTGCTTTCAATAATATAATACAATCTTCCAGCACTTCTTCAAGTGTTCATAATATGTAGTAGCTAAATAATTAAGGGTGTGTTTGGTATGAAACAAATTTTTTAATTTTCTCATGTTTGATTGGCTTAAATGTTTTCCAAATGGACTTATTTTCCTCGAATTTAAGAAAAATGGCTTCCCTACATAAAGTAGGAAAACATTTTCCAAAACCTCTTCCAACCTCACTATACGACCCAAGACCTGACTCATGATCCCAACTGGGGACCCAACTTCTGACTCGTTACCCAACCCTAACCCAAGACCCGACTTCTGACCCCGAGCATAAGACCCGACTTGAGGTCAAGGTTGGGTCCTAGCTCAGAGTTGGATCTCCGATACCTGTTCGAAATCAATGTCAAGGTTAGGTCTCGAGTCAGCTTTGAATCCCGAGTTGTGGCTGGGTTCGATTGTCGGGTCTCGGCTTAGGATTAGACCAAGGTAAGGTCGAGGAGCAAGATCTGAGTCGGGGTTGAGTCTAAGTCAGGGTCGTGTCTCAGGTCGATGTTGGGTCAGGAGAGGGGTCCGGGTCCATGTTAAAGGGTGGGGATTCAGGTTCGGTGTCATAGTATTTGCCAATAATATATTTAAGGTGTCGTTTGGTAGCTGGTTTAGAAATGAATTATGCCGATATTAGATTCAGCATAAGTAATATCACATTTGGCAGCTGGTAAGAGGTAAGTTACTCATGTATAAAATTAATACGGTGTTTGGTATGCAATTTAGAACATTCGCATAACTAATACATGTATAAATTATGAGAAAATCTATGTATTGTTTTATGCAGGATAGAAGGTTGAATAAGTAATACATGAATAAATAAATCCGGCATAACTAATCCCGATATACAATAGTACATAGATTTCTTCATAACTAATTCATGTATTACTAATACCTACATAACTCTAAACAACTACAAAACGACCCCTAAATATCTTGAGCAATAATATTTTTTTCTTATTAATCAAACACCAGAAATAAATAAGAAAATCACTTATTTTTTTAGGAAAATATTTTCTTCCTACCAAACATACTATGAGAGGGAAGAGAGGTTGTGTTGGGACTTTGGGTCATGTAATAAATGGACTGGGCTTAAGCCCATTTATGATTGGGAACTTATGTAGGCCCATGATAGTGTCCAGTCATCATCAGTTTTGTTTTGTAAATAAGTAACCAACACAACATGTGGGACCTGGGCCAGAAAGCCCAAAAGCAAGAGGGCATTTCAGTCATTTCATCTTCATATTAATTAATTAACCCTAGTACAACTCAATAGTACTCTCGGGATTCAGTTACGTAAGGAATATTTACTGCTAAATCATCATAATTTAATCTTCACATAATATCATTACTTTTTAATTCATCATTAAAAAGACAAAACTACCCTTCCATATTTTCTTTAAAAAAATTATTTGAATCATTTTGTGACTCAGTAAGAACTTGTCAAATATGAGTGGATAACAGCAATTTGCTATACACAGAAATTCACGCGTGTTTTTGGGAAAAGCAAGGTCAATTATAAAATTAGTTTATGGCTTGCACTAATTGTAAAAAAAATCTAAAGTTAATAACTTGTAAAAATATTACAAAAATTTACATTGTCAATACATAAAACTTATACCCATCGTGAAAAACATCAATAATAAAGTCATAATTTTTACTTTAAAAAAATTAAGAATATACAATAATAACATATCTAATATAATTTCACGAGTAAATTTGGGGAAGATAAAATATACGCAGACCTTATCGCTATCTTAGGAGGTAGAGAGATTATTTTCGATAAATTCAAAACAGATACTTAAAAAAGCATAATAAAATATATATTCTGAAAAAAGAACAGTAACTAAAACAAAATAGTGCAATAGTCGAAGTGCAAGAAATAGTAAATAGTACTAGAAATATGAGGACAGAAAACTACATGAGAAATACGATGACTACCGTAAGAAAGGATGAGTAAGACAACGTCATGAAATTCAATATCTATTTATATATAGATAGAAGAAAATGTTTTTTTAAAAAAAAATTGAATGTAGTTTACTACCACATAACATGTAACATGTGTGCACTTCCTCCAAGACAATATTTTTTAACAATTGGTTCGAGTTTTGCCTTGTTGATTATCTTGCATGATTTTTTTTAATATACGCAAGGGTTTATATATTAAATTAATTAATTAATTGTGCATCTTAATATAACTTAAGTAGGTTTACCACTTATCAAACATTAAATAAAGCCACGAGATATTCATTAAAATGTTTCCTCAAATAATCATATTACTTCAAGTCTTCAACCCTTTCCTACCCAACTAAAACTTCACCTATTAATTGATTCAATATTTTCCTTATCTTAAATATATTACTCCCTCTCCTTACTTTTACTTTTACTTATCCCCTTTAAATTTTATATGTTCCTTAAAAAATAGGAGTGCACATCGATCGATTCGATTCAATTTTGTATACTATCGATTTCAGTTTATCGATTTTTGATTATTAAACATGCAAAACCGATAATTAAACTAATAAAATATTCGTTATCGATTTTTGGTTTAACCGATAAGAAATATTCCTATAATTTCTTGCTTTCTCTTATATATTTTCATGTGTTCGTATATACACTACCTTCATGCATAAAAGTCTACACAAATTATAAACATAAGCAAATTCAAATATGTTATTACTAAAACATTTTTTTTTTTGTTAAGTAGCAAACTAACAGTAGCAATTTCTCAGGGTAAAAAATGTCAATTCATAGTTTACGCTGATGATAGAACTCCATCAAGCTTAAGACTATACATCAATTAATATGAATATTATTATAAAATAATTATATTAATTATTATTTCTTAACGAACGAGCATAATTCAAAATTAACAAGTAAAAATGAGTCCGAGGAGAGTATTATATATTTATTGATTTCATGTAAATATTTACCCTCATTTTGTACTTTACCCTAATTCCCCAAAAAGCCCATTTTGATAATAAAAATATATATTTTTTAAACATTTTGTACTATTACTACTACTGTCCCATTTTTCTTTCTCTTCACTTCTGTAGTCTTCTTTGGCTTTGCCTCTCTTCTGCCTCAGCTTATTTTTACCACTACTCTCTGAAACCTCTAGTGGCAGAGATTCTTCTCCTTGTAACTCTACTCACATGTTAAAACTTTTCACTACTTTCTATTTTTTTTTCTGATCTGAGTTTCCAATATTTTCTCTTAGATCAATATTTTTTCTTTCAAAATAGTTTCCAGAACTTTTTGTATCTTTAATACAAAAAAGACACTTTTGAGTATTTGGGGTTTTGTTGTATTGGTTTGATAAGATTTTAATGGATGTGTTTTGGTTAAGGATGGAAATGGTGGCTGTTTCTTGAAAAAAAAACATCTCCATTTTGGTATGTTTCTATTCCCAAAGCATCAGAATAAATAGCTTTGTAGTTTCTTGTTTGTGGGTTAATGGAAAGATTCTATCTTTTTATGATTTAGTGTCTTTTTTTTTGTTCAACTAATAGCTTTATAGTTTCTTGTTTGTGGGTTAACTGAAAGATTCAATCTTTTTATGATTTTAGTGTGTTTTTTGTTCAAAAGATATACATGTGTGGAGATATCTCTGTTTGTTGATGTGTGTGAGAAGCTATCATGGGGTTACTTTCTTACTCTTCTTGTGTTGTTAATAGCTTCAAGCATGTTTTGTTTTGGTTGTTTACTGAGTGTCTAATATGGTGAGAGATTGTGTTTTTCTGTAATGTTTCTATTCCTAAAGCATCAGAATAAATAGGTTTATGGTTTCTTGTTTGTGGGTTAATTGAAAGATTCAATCTTTTTGTGATTTAGTGTGTTTTTTGTTCAAAAAATATACATGTGTGGAGATATCTCTGTTTGTTGATGTGTGTGAAGCTATGATGGTTACTTACTTACTCTTCTTGTGTTGTTAATAGCTTCAAGCATGTTTTGTTTTGGTTGTTTACTGAATGTCTTGTATGGAGAAAGTTTATGTTTCTATTACCAAAACATCAGAATAAATAGCTTTGTAATTTCTTGTTTGTGGGTTAATGGAAAGATTCAATCTTTTTATGATTTAGTGTCTTTTTTTGGTTCAACTAATAGCTTTATAGTTTCTTGTTTGTGGGTTGATCGAAAGATTCTATCTTTTTGTGATTTAGTGTGTTTTTTGTTCAAAAAATATACATGTGGGGAGATATCTACCTGGTTGTTGATGTATGTGAATTGTGAAGCTATCATGGGGTTACTTACTTACTCTTCTTGTTTGGTTAATAGCTTCAAGCATGTTTTTTTTATTTTCGTTGTTTACTGAATGTCTGATATGGTGATAGTTTGAGTTTTTCTGTAATGTTTCTATTGCCAAAGCATCAGAACAAATGGCTTTATGGTTTCTTGTTCATGGGTTAATCGAAAGATTCAATCTTTTTATGATTTATAGTGTTTTTTTTTGTTCAAAAGATATACATGTGTGGAGATATCTCTGTTTGTTGATGTGCGTGAGAAGCTATCATGGGGTTACTTACTTACTCTTCTTGTGTTGTTAATAGCGCTTCAAGCATGTTTTGTTTTGGTTGTTTACTGAGTGTCTAATATGGTGAGAGTTTGTGTTTTTCTGTAATGTTTCTATTCCCAAAGCATCAGAATAAATAGCTTTATGGTTTCTTGTTTGTGGGTTAATTGAAAGATTCAACCTCTTTATGATTTTAGTGTGTTTTTTGTTTAAAAAATATACATGTGGGAAGATATCTATCTGTTTGTTGATGTGTGTGAAGCTATCATGGGGTTACTTACTTACTCTTCTTGTGTTGTTAATAGCTTCAAGCATGTTTTGTTTTGGTTGGTTACTGAATGTCTGATATGGTGAAAGATTGTGTTTTTCTGTAATGTTTCTATTCCCAAAGCATCAGAACAAATAGCTTTATAGTTTCTTGTTTGTGGGTTAATTGAAAGATTCAATCTTTTTATGATTTAGTGTGTTTTTTGTTTAAAAAATATACATGTGGGGAGATATCTATCTGTTTGTTGATGTGTGTGAAGCTATCATGGGATTACTTGCTTACTCTTCTTGTTTTGTTAATAGCTTCAAGCATGTTTTGTTTTGGTTGTTTTACTGAATGTCTGGTATGGAGAAAGTTTGTGTTTCTATTCCCAAAGCATCAGAACAAGTAGCTTTATAGTTTCTTGTTTGTGGATTAGTCGAAAGATTCAATCCTTTTATGATTTAGTGTCTTTTTTGTTCAACAAATATATCTGTGGGGATATCTCTCTGTTTGTTGATTTATGTGAAGCTATAATGGGGTTACTCACCTACTGTTCTTGTATTGTTAATAGCTTCAAGCATGTGTTGTTTTGGTTGTTTACTGAATGTCTGATATGGTGAAAGTTTGTGTTTCTCTGTGATATTTCTGTTCCCAAAGCATCAAAACAAATAGCTTGTTAGTTTCTTGTTTGTGGGTTAATCAAAAGATTCAATCTTTTTATGATTTAGTGTTTTTCTTTTGGTTCAACAAATATATCTATGAGGAGATATCTATCTGTTTGTTGATGTGTGAAGCTATAATGGGGTTACTCACTTACTCTTCTTATATTGTTAATAGCCTCGGCCTTCAAGCATGTGTTGTTTTGGTTGTTAACTGAATGTCTGATATGGTGAAGTTTTGCGTTTTTCTGGAATGATTTTATTTTCTTTTGTTTATTGTAAGTTTTTCTGGAATACAGACCAGTTTCTTTTCTTTCTCTAGTGGCTTTAGTTTGTTTGGGCTGTTGTATTGAATAATTTGTGAAGGATTCTTGTTTGAAATCATTCTCAGTATCTTTTGTCCTGTTTCCACCTGAGGGTGAGTGTGAATACATAATTTTGTTTGTTTGGGACAAATCTCATTTCTCATATTTGTTTGTATTTGGTTTGTTGAGAATATGATACTGTAGAAGATAAAGGTGTCATCTTTATTGTTCTTGTTGGTGAATGATTTCATCTTTGGGATCCCCTTCAGCAGAACAGTTCTAATGAGCCGAACTATTGAGTATGAAGACATAATTTTGTTTGTTTGGGACAAATATCATTTCTCATATTTGTTTGTATTTCATTTCGTTTTCACTTTAACTTTGAGTATAGGATACTGTAGAAGATAAAGTCGTCGTCTTTATTGTTCTTATTGGTGAATGATTTCATCTGGGATCCCCTTCAGCAGAACAGTTCTAATGAGCCGAACTATTGAGTGTGAATACATAATTTTGTTTGTTTGGGACAAATCTCATTTCTCATATTTGTTTGTATTTGGTTTGTTGAGAATAGGATACTGTAGAAGATAAAGGTGTCATCTTTATTGTTCTTGTTGGTGAATGATTTCATCTTTGGGATCCCCTTCAGCAGAACAGTTCTAATGAGCTGAACTATTGAGTATGAAGACATAATTTTGTTTGTTTGGGACAAATATCATTTCTCATTTTTGTTTGTATTTCATTTCGTTTTCACTTTAACTTTGAGTATAGGATACTGTAGAAGATAAAGTCGTTGTCTTTATTGTTCTTATTGGTGAATGATTTCATCTGGGATCCCCTTCAGCAGAACAGTTCTAATGAGCCGAACTATTGAGTGTGAATACATAATTTTGTTTGTTTGGGACAAATCTCATTTCTCATATTTGTTTGTATTTGGTTTGTTGAGAATAGGATACTGTAGAAGATAAAGGTGTCATCTTTATTGTTCTTGTTGGTGAATGATTTCATCTTTGGGATCCCCTTCAGCAGAACAGTTCTAATGAGCTGAACTATTGAGTATGAAGACATAATTTTGTTTGTTTGGGACAAATATCATTTCTCATTTTTGTTTGTATTTCATTTCGTTTTCACTTTAACTTTGAGTATAGGACACTGTAGAAGATAAAGTCGTTGTCTTTATTGTTCTTATTGGTGAATGATTTCATCTGGGATCCTCTTCAGCAGAACAGTTCTAATGAGCCGAACTATTGAGTGTGAAGACATAATTTTGTTTGTTTGGGACAAATATCATTTCTCATATTTGTTTGTATTTCATTTCGTTTTCACTTTAATTTTGAGTATAGGATACTGTAGAAGATAAAGTCGCTGTCTTTATTGTTCTTATTGGTGAATGATTTCATCTGGGATCCTCTTCAGCAGAACAGTTCTAATGAGCCGAACTATTGAGTGTGAAGACATAATTTTGTTTGTTTGGGACAAATATCATTTCTCATATTTGTTTGTATTTCATTTCGTTTTCACTTTAATTTTGAGTATAGGATACTGTAGAAGATAAAGTTGTATTCTTTATTGTTCTTATTGGTGAATGATTTCATCTGGATCCTCTTCACAATAACTTGTTTACTGAACCTAACTACATCCTCCCCATATGTAAATTTGTGTTGGTTCTCTCTAATCCATTGGTGTTTATTTCATTTTATTTAGAAGACCTTTCAGTTTATATTGGTGTGTTTGAGTTTAATGCCTCTGAAGCTCAGATTTATTGCAGGAATCTTCACCAGTGAAGTTCTCTTATTTGGAAAATGGGTAGAGGAAGAGGAAAGGCAAAGAAGCAATCTGTTCGTGAGGATCTTGTGAGTGGTGAAGAAGAGAAGATACCGGTGAGGAGAAGGGGAAGACCACAGAAACCAAAGGATGAAATAGAAGAGGAAGGAGGAGTTGAGAAGCTATTGGAGGATGAAGATGACAGCGAGAATACAAAAGGTTCCGTCTTGAATAAAGATATCAAGAACCAAGTAGCTGAAGATGGAAAGAAGAGGAAGAGACCTTCCCAAGTCACGGAAAATAAGGATTCCGTGAAAGAGGAAAATGGAGTTGGAACTAAAACTAACTCTACTGACTTAATAAAGTCAGTTGGATTCAGACCAAACGGTAGCAGAAGGAAAAACAAGCCTAGACGGGCTGCCGAAGTTGGAGTTGAGTGCAGATGAAGGGTCCTCTTTGTGATTGAGAACTGACTTTATGATTATTTACATGTGCTTATCTACTTTAGTCCTGTTATAATTTCTTCTTTTTGGAAATTTCAACTTAAATTTTGTGAAGATTTCTGCAGCAAGTTTTAGTTTTGCTGAATGTATTGCTGCTAAATCTCTTCGCTAATTGTCTCTTTTTGCATGTCTCATCAAATATCCAGAATGGTATTTCTCCTTTACGGTGACTTTTGCTACTTCCAGTTTGAAATGTATGGTGCGCTTGTTTGACTTAGAAGTTCTTTACCTGTTTATTTGAATGCAAATTCTTCACAAGCATGAGTAGGCCTCGTGGTGGATAACTGCGAATGACCAGAAAAAACTCCTGCAGCAATGACTGAGCTGGTGAGTGAAGCTTGATACAATTCTAAGTAAAGAAAAAGGAAGAAGAAAAGAGATAGAAAGGTAGACACACAATTGAAAAATCAAGGCAACCAATATTAAAAAGTAAAGACCTCCATTGAATTGTTCAAGATAGCACCTAAACCTATTAAAAAGACCTCAAGAGAATTAGATTCCCAAGCAACCCTTCTTCCAAAATTCAACACAATCAAAAGCTTAAGCAAGCTCACTAATCTCTCAAAGAGTATTTAGTCAATATCAATGTAATCTACCTAGGGAATTAAGAAAGCTACTACTTATACTACGATAAAGAAAAGAAGAACTAGCTATTACAATTATACCCTTCCTTAATGAAGTAAGAGCCTTGTTTGATTGTCTTCCTTTGGTTGAATTCATGATAATTCATCAAATGGTCATATTGCATGCTTAGCCTATTTCCTCACTAACATGGTCATCTTGTTCCTCTTTCTTCTTTTCATCTCCCCAAGCTAGCATCAAGACGTGGAACCCCCCAGAAGGCTCCATAATGCACTCAAGTGCATCTCTTTTCATGAACAAGCTTTGTAATGCTTGGAGCTCACGTGCTTGACTTTTTGTAAAAGGTCTTGAGGCAACTTGAATTGCATCATTCTCCCCTTCTTGAAAGGAATTTGCCCTCAAATTCAAATGGTCATCATTAACCACCATAGGAGAAAGATCACACACATTGAAAGTGTTATGTACTTGGTATTTCGGAGGGAGAGCCACCTTGTATGCATTGTCATTGAGTCTTTCAAGTACTTCAAATGGACCATCTCCTCTAGGCATTAGCTTTGTCTTCCTTTTGTTGGGAAACCTTTCCTTGCGGAAATGGACCCAAACCCAATCACCCGGTTCAAACACAATCTTCTTTCGACCTTTGTTGGCTCGTTTGTCCGTCTCTTGATTTTTCTTTTTTAGTTGAATGCGCACCTTCTCATGCAAAGCCTTCATGGCCTCGGCCCCTTTGTTACCATCTAAACTTAAAACAACATCTTGAGACAAAGGGGTTAGATCAATAGGGGTGAGGGGGTTAAAACCATAAACAACCTCAAATGGGGACATGCCAATAGTACTATGAATAACACGATTATATGCAAACTCAACCAAAGGAAATTGGTCTTCCCAAGATGTTAGCTTTCCTTTAACCATGGCCATAAGCATAGAACCTAAGGTTCTATTCACAACCTCGGTTTGGCCATCAGTTTGGGGGTGACAAGAGGTGGAAAACAATAATCTTGTTCCAAGTCGACCCCACAACTCCTTCCAAAAGTGGCTAAGGAACTTAGGGTCCCTATCACTCACTATTGTTTTAGGAATGCCATGCAACTTGACCACATTCTCAACAAACAAAGATGCAATATGAGAAGCATCATCACACTTATGACATGCAATAAAATGAGCCATCTTGGAGAATTGGTCAACAATCACAAAAATGCTATCTTTTCTCCTTCTAGTCCTTGGCAAACCCAACACAAAATCCATAGAAATGTCAAGCCAAGGTCTTTGGGGAGTGGGAACTGGGGCGTACAAACCATGGGAAAGTAGTCTAGACTTAGCACTACGACATTCAACACATTGACCACAAAGTTTTGCAACATCACTACACATTTTTGGCCAAAAGAATTGCTCTTCAAGAATCCCCAAGGTTTTATCAATACCAAAATGTCCCATTAAACCCCCATAATGTGCCTCCCTCACTAGGAGTTCCCTCCAAGAGCTCATTGGTACACATAGTCGCTTGTTCTTGAACAAGTAACCATCAAATCTAGCAAAAGGGGTAGGAGGTTTATCCTTAAGCCCATGGTCCCTTTCCCATGCTTCACAATCTTGATAGATTGGAGCAAAAATGGAGTCCTCGGAATATAATGTTTTCAAGCTTTCAAAACCCATCAATTTGGAAGTCAAAGTAGCAATCAAAACATGTTTTCTAGACAAGGCATCCGCTACAACATTATCCTTCCCCTTTTTGTATTGGATTACATAAGGGAAAGTTTCAAGGAATTCAACCCATTTGACATGCCGTTTGTTCAACTTCCCTTGGGCCTTTAGGTGTTTCAAGGACTCATGATCGGTCCTAATGACAAACTCTTTAGGCCACAAGTAATGTTGCCAATTACCCAAAGCTCTAATCAAAGCATAAATCTCAAGATCATAGGTGGAGTAATTCAATGTTGCCGTTCATTTTTACTTGTCCACTATTTTAATACTCCCTCCGTTTCAAAAAAAATGACATGCTTTGATTTGGCACGGAGTTTAAGAAAATAAAGAAGACTTTTGAATCTTGTGGTCTTAAATTAAAGTTATGTCAAATGTACCAAAATGCTCTTTAATCTTGTGGTCTTAAATATGTCATGTGAAAAGTTGGAATTTAAGTGTTGCAAAAAAAGGAAAGGGTCATTCTTTTTAAAACGAACTAAAAAGGAAAGTAGGTCATTCTTTTTGAAACAGAGGAGTAATAGATTTTCATTTTTACTCGTCACTTTTAACATATTAAGAAAAGACAATTATTATTTTTTATCACGTTTTACTTTTAGCATTAATTACTTAATATTGAACTTGAATATCGAATGGTTAAAAAGAAATTATAATGCTTTATGCACATTTAACATTATAGAAGTGGCTCAAATTTGTTCCTTTTCCGTTAACCCCATTCATTTTTGTCAATATAGCATGTAAATTCACCAAATAAATATTTCTTCTCCCATTCCAAAATTACCAACACCTTCCCTCTATATACTATCATCACCAACATAACCATTTACATTAAGAGCAAATTCGAGCTTTTGTATAGACATTGTGGCGGAAGAACGCTAAGATGGAATAAGCCTGCTAATATGCCCAATATTCCTGTTGTAATATGATGAGAGGTTATTTCTCCCGGAATAAAAGGACTTTTTCTTCTTCTCCATCATTTAAGATATTATGTGAATTAATATATAACTGAATCTAATGAGTTAAACTTAAATTAGAAGTAAGAAGAAAAAGTTTTATAAGGTAATTGTTCGCTTTAAAATCTAAAATGAATTCGATACAATTCACTAAAATCTAAGAAATGTTCGATTTTATAAAAATTCAAGTTTCACTATTATAATATTAAAGACATATATGAACCAATAGCATAACGTTAAAAGAACGTATATGAATCGATAGTATAACGAAGACTCAGACAGTAATATTAAAACCTTATTTTAATAAAATAAAGAGGCAAATATAATTGTTTGGTGTATGCTTTGGAGGCATGCACACATATACCCAAACACACACGTACCACACAGTTTTCCAGTATCAATTTCCCATAAAAGCACTTGAAACTATGAAATCAGTCCACAGTCAAATATGAATGTTTTTACTATATATAAACACATGCCTTTTCCAGTCTTCAAATATTTTATTTTCTTTGCTTCTGCCTTGTGATATTTGGTGTCCCCCAAAAAACTTATTCCCTGTCTTTTCTTTTCCCTTTTACTATACCTAAAAGTAGAACAAAAAAGATCTAGGATTCTGTTTACAGAGTTAGATCTCTAAAATTTACTATTCATCCATGTTACTTCTTTCGTTCCATTTTAATTGTCGTTTTAACTTTTTTCACTCTCTTGAAGAAAATACTCTAATAAACAGTATTTCATCTGTTCACTTTCACTATATCACGTTTTGTTTTACGAGAGTCTATTTGATTAAGTTCTGAAGCTAAATTGAATTAGGTTAATTCAGTATTTTAAACTTTAAGTTGAGATGTTTGAAAATTATACGAAAGATAGTATAAGTCGCAATCATTCTCATATTAATATGATGAAAAAATACATTTTAAAATGTTAGTAAAAGTTCATATAATTTAACTTTCGAGAAGCGAAACGTGATAAGTAAAAGTGAACGGAGAAAGTATAAGGTTTAGCTTATTAAGTATCTCTTTTGTGTTGAGGATCGAAAATAACCTTCCTATCCCTACAAAGGTAGGGGTTCCTAGACCCTAATTGTGGGATTACAATGAGTATGTTGTTGAATATTTACTAAGTTCAGAGCAGGCTGGAGGGTGAAGCCTCTAAGGCCTTCACTTTCCCTTTTTTTTTATAATAGTATGTGTATATGTTATTTATTTTTTTTTAAAAAAATATCACGTAGAAACTATAAAATATTTACTTTTTCCATTCAAAATAATTGGTACATTTCACTTTTTGAAAGTTAATTTGATTAATTTTTGAAGTTAAATTGAATTAGATTAATTCAATATACTAAAATTAAACATCATATATTCATAAACTATACAAAAAGCTCTATAAAATGTAATTTTCCAAGTATATTCAATTTGGCTCTCAAAAAATGGACATGTCAAGTATTTTGATACGAAGTAAGTATAATAGAAAAGAAGATTTTTGAAATTATGAATGATCGTACTGTTAATTTTTTTTTAAGTAATATAAATAACTCAATAAGATCCTTACGTTCCTTGAATATAAATTTTTTTTTGGATAATTTATATTTGACATTTGAAATAGAATAGGCAAATTATACCTTCTCATTTTTTCCTTCATCTAAGTAAGCAACAACTTTGCATAATATATATACATAAGAGCAGGGGAGCGAGAGCAATAAGTTTTCTTCGTTATTTTTTGAAAAAATTAAAGCCTCATATTGACGTTTGGCTTTAGGCCACCAAATTTATTGATTGTTTCATTATTTATAAAAATATCCTCCACCAATTTTTTAAAATAATGGTATTGAAATTAGTTAATAATGAAAATAACAAAAATACCCTTGAGATTTCTCAAACCTTTTTTTTTTACTAAATAAGGTGAAGAATATTTTTGTAAACAATCAACTTCTTCTTAAAAAATATAAAAAAGAGTCAAAAATACCCTCCACTAAATATTTGTGAAATAAAAAAATTACTGTACATGATTTTCCTTGCTGAAAAGTGAAAAATGCTTATTAGACTAGAGAAAAAGTTAAAGGTATTCCTTTTCCTCTTCCAAAACTTTAGGGGCAAATTGGGATTAGAAGAAAAAAAGGGGGATTATAAATGCAAAGTATTTTTTTGGAGAGAGAAGTGTTTGGGCAAAAATGTGAAACAAATTCCATCAATAACATTCACATCAAGTCAGAAAGGTGATAGATGGAAATTAAATGAAAGAAAAGCAAAAGGGCCCAATTTAAGTAGGCGTTTGGTCATATTTTATTGTGAAAATAGAAAAATATAACTTTTATTTTTAAAATAATTAAAAATAATATTTAAAAATTAAAATTGTGTTTGATCATATAATAAATTAGAGTTATTTTTTGAATTTTATAACTAATTTGGAGTTAAAAAAGTGAAAATAAAAGAGTATTATATTGTGTTATTATTTTAAATATAATATTTAAAATTTTATAATACTCCATATTTCTACATTCATCGCTACATATCGACGAAAAATCTCATTTTACGTAAAAACCAATTTATTGTGATCATATCGTTACCTTATTTTATTTCTTCACATTTTGTCTTACTTAGAATCTAATCCTTTCTCCTACTTTTTTATAATACTCATACTCTATACCTTACTTTTCTCGGAAGTTTGTTCTTCAAATTGTTGATATGTGACATTATGTAACAATAAAAAATGATGATAAATAATGTATTCATTAATACAACATAACATAATACGATATATTGTGAAATGACATGTAACAACCATCCAAACAAAGTGTTAAGGGATCGTTTTGTAGCTAGTAAAGAGGTAGCTTATTCATTTATTGATTTATGTATAAGTTACACAATGTTTAGTAGCTAGTTAGAAAGTAAGTTATTCATGTATAAAATTAATACGATATTTGGTTTGCAACTTAAAAACTCACATAACTGATACATATATAAGTGATGATAAATTTGGTACATTATCTTATACGAATTAGAAGGTGAAATAGCTAATACCTACGTAATCAATATTCGCATAACTAAATACCTACATACTCTCTCCATTCCTAAATAAGTGATGCTTTTAGCTTTAGCACACCCCTTGAGAAATTATTCATTCCTAGAAAATAAAGAGTGTTTTTACTAACTTACTCTTATCTTGGTTATGTAAAACTCTCTTTATTTACAAATAGTAAAATTAGAAGAACTTTATTACTGTTTTCTTGATTATCCAAAACACCAATACTTTGTGTTTGGATGGTTGTTACCCATGGTATTGTATTGTATCGTTACTATCAATACAATGTTTGTTTTAATTGTTACTTAAAACATATTGTATGATATAGTTTGATTGTATGGTTAGGTAACCATGAAAAGCCCCATTTTATGTAACCACCGATTTGGTGGGATCACGTCGTTACCTCCTCCCCCCCCCAAACAGATTGGTTATTGGCCAAAATCAAAATCAAATCAATATAATCGATTTTTAAATTATTATAACCAAACCAAACCAAACCAAATCTTATATATATTTATCGGTTTGGTTGTTATCAATTTGGTTCGATTTTCCGGTTTGAGTTAATTTTTATCCACATAATGAACACCTTTTCGTTTCAACTTGTTTGACCTACTTTCCTTTTTAGTACGTTTCAAAAAGAATGTCTCTTTCCCTTTTTAGCAATTCTTCAATTTTCACTTTTCACATGGCATGATAAAGACCACAAGATTAAATAGCATTTTAATATATTTATCATATTTTTAATTTTTAACCATAAATTTAAAAGTTTTTTGTCAAATTAAAATAAGTCAAATAAATTAAAACAAAAAATAATAATTAATATCTGCATAACTAAATATCTTTTATAATTCTAACCAACTGCCAAATGACCGGTAACCAACTACTAAAGTGAAAGAAGCAGCACAGATTAGAAAATTGTGGTTTATATAAGATGGCAGTTGGGAGTTAGTGACCCCCAAAAAAGCAGCAACAGCAGCAGCAGAGTTGTAAAGCTGCTGTGAACTCCCTAAAAAGCACTGTCAAAAGTCCCCAAAAAATCAAACCTCTCTTTCTTTGCTTTGCCTTTGCCTCTGCTCTCACCTCCATTATTTGACAGTCTCTTCAGAGCTAATGGGGTACCTGCACAACCTCCCAAGCTGGCATCATGGCCCATTGTCAGTTTTCTACTTTTCACAATCCCCTAAACCAAAAAAAAAGATAAAATCAAAAAAATAAAAAATCAAATAAAATAAAAAATCTCACTACTACCCCTTTCTTTTTACCTCTATATACTCCAATGCACAAAATTTAGCAATACCCATATCGAGATAACCCCATATAAACAAATAAAGAAAAAGTTCAAGAACATAAAAAAGTGATCTTTTTCCTTTTTTTTTTTTTTCTTCACAACATATGGGTATAGTTTAGTTTGTATAATGATTTTGACCCTATAATGGAACTGGGTTCTGGTAATTCATCAAGTTCATCTGATTCTTTGAATGGTTTGAAATTTGGCAAGAAAATCTACTTTGGTAATGTGGGTGTTGGAGTTCAGTCCAAGAATGGAAGTGGGTCATCTCCGGTGACTGAAGACGGGAACTTGCCACCGGCTCCGGTGATGTCTAAGAGGGGTAGGGGGGGTGGGTTGGTGCAGGGTGGTCAGCCACCTAGGTGTCAAGTTGAAGGTTGTCAGACAGATCTGAGTGATGCTAAGGCTTACTATTCTAGGCATAAAGTTTGTGGTATGCATTCTAAGTCTCCTACTGTTATTGTTGCTGGTCTTGAACAGAGGTTTTGTCAACAGTGTAGCAGGTCAGCTTAATTTTCCATATTTGTGTATAATAATAACAACTGTTTTTTTTTAGAGAAGTATTTATGAACTAGTTATATATGTAGCATTATAGCTGTGTCAATAGGCAGATATAAAACATGCACAGCAGGTGTGTGTAACTCACTTTTTTTATAGTGTTAGAGTGGGTTAGGGATGTATTCGTAGTCTGCTTATACTGACTTGAGCAATCAACTAGCTTCTCATGAGCTAGTTTTTGAGTTTGAGTTAAAACCAGTTGACATATATTTTCATATAGTATAAATTATGTTGGCAATGTTGTTTTTGTATGTTTGACTTATGGACTAGTGGTTCTTGTACTTGTATAGTTGTTTATATACTGGTTTGGTGGAGAGTGTTGACTATTGTGGGTTTGTTAAATTATTGTGCTGTAAGGATTGTTCTGATTATTAGTAATAATTTAGTTGGCTGGGCTAGTTAAAGTAGAGGTTTTTTTTTGACCTATTCTGGTGCCTTTTCTTATCTCCTAGATTCAAAAACATTCTGAAAGTTATTACTTTGAGATACTGTGCTTAAATATGACAATGGATTTTGCGAATGTTGTGTTAATAGCTTCTTGCTTATATAGTATTGTCCGAGTTTAGTTTTTTTCTTGGTGCTTTTCTGCTTCATCTAGATGACTTTGCAGAAGCAACGTGTGCTTGTTTTCTTATATTTAAGGGAAAGGAAGAGGAAACGAATAGCACCCAAGGGTGTGGCCTAGTGGTTAATGGAGTGGGTTGAGAACCATGAGGTTTTAAGTTCAAATCTCAGCAAAGACAAAAATACTAGGTGATTTCTTCCCATCAAGGAGATAATTCGAGAACTTAAGGAATCATATATCTCTTTGTCAGTTGGTGTATTGTGGAAGAGAACTTATGCCACTATCAACAATCAACTGCATTTATCAACTTCAACAGGGTTTATGTTTGTGAGCAATGAGCATTGTGTTTGAGTTGGAAAAGAAAGGTGATGTCCCTCTTCTCTAGACATGGTAGGTATAGTGAAGTGGCAGACAATCTGCAAAGGAAAGTATTCTCTTTCTTTCCCACCAACCTATATCTGTCCTACTCTTTTTGGTTTTTGGGAAGGCTGGGGATGCTTGTAACTGGCATGAAGACTGAGTAGAGGCAAGTAAGAGGAGTTCCTTATCCTCTTTAGGCTTTTGCCTTTCTGAATCTAAAGGCATAGCATTTGCCCAGTGACTGATTTTTATAGGACTCTGCTTATCTTCTTGGCTTCTTCTTGTTCGCAAAATTATACATCAAAGAAGGAAAACTGTGATTCAAGGATCATTAATAAATGGATACCTCCTGAAGGCATGTTTCATTCGTTTGAATCTTTCATTTTGGTTAGCTTCATTCACATGGTAAAGAATTCTTAAACAAAGTATTGAGCTAAACACTAGAGTGAATTGAATAACAAAAAGATTAGAACCACCAAGAATGGCACGTTCCTATGTCTGTCCATCTAATACGACCTCTTTGCCATAACAGAAGTACTGAAGTCCATCTGTGGTGCATTGATGGTGTGAGAGTCAAATGGTTAGCTGAAATTTGCTTATATGGTGGTTAGATATAATTGTGGTGCTTAATAACTGTCTAAGTACTAATTTGCCATTGGCAATGGTCTCAAACCAAAATTTTGGTCCATACTATAGGCATCTCTCACAATATTTATTAGGTGATATTTAGTAAGAAGTGATATTAGTCATGAAGTTTCCGAGCTATGCACCTTTTTGATGTAAAAAGTTTAGTAGTTCATAAATCCCATCAACTCACGTATGATCAATATTTTGGTTTTGATAGCACGAAAGCAATCTAATATCTGAAATTTGGGAAATTCCGAATAGGTATGCACAATGCACAGTCAGTAGTGTTACCCTGTAATAACTCAATGCTTGTGGTCTTATACAGATAATGTGTGTATAAGTTTTTGTTTCCCTTGAATACTCGAAGACACCATGTATGTTATGTGTTTGTTCTTACCTAGGAAAAAACAATTAATGTGTGTTGGTTAGACTCAAACTTAATACAAGTGTACTAGCATTACTAGTAACTGTCATATTGCTAATTACAAAAGATTAACTGAGAGGACTATCAACAAATGTATCATTGTATATTGAGAGACAACTCTATGGGAGCCGTATATCTTGTGTTGTGGAAATCTATGTTGCTCAGACTCTTTAAAAATGCCCCGGGTTCGTATTGGATCCTCCAAAAGTAGTGCATTTTTGGAGGATCTGACACAGGTGCGGCAACATTTTAGAGTCCGTGCAACATAGGTGGAAGCCTCATAATCCCTTGTCATGCCTATGTGAAAAAGCCGAATTTGAAGTAGAGTTTGTACTGTGACAGCAGAAAAACTTGTTTGTGTCGAGAGCCATGTTCCACAATTTTAGGATATTGTGGTTTTAGATGATACCTATTTAAATGGATTTTGCGGGGGTGAATTTAGTTGTGTATTTACACCAAACCATTGAATGCAAGACACGTGTCTTTCATAGAGACATTCATTACTTAATCATGGTTAAAGTTATGTGTATTCTTCATTTAATTTTTAACTGCTAAGGTTGAATTGCTTGGTTTGACGTAAACACCGAGCGCGGTAAGCTTTTCTACTTCTTAGAGTGAGATTTTTTAATACTTTGCATGAGAGATTTGAGGATCAAGAAAAATGACTAGCCCAAGTTGTCTTATATGAGGTCAGCAAGCTCATCTTCTCAGATAACTTGCGCCTTTTTGATACCTTCCTTTGTTCATGATATTAATAGCTGCCCGGTACTTGGTTCCAGGTTCCATCAATTGCCTGAATTTGACCAAGGAAAAAGGAGTTGCCGCAGGCGACTGGCATGCCATAACGAGCGCCGTAGGAAGCCTCCATCTGGATCTCTTTTCTCTACACACTATGGGAATCTTTCTTCATCAATTTTTGGTTTGATAGCATTCCTCTCCCTTTCTCTTTGTTTGCATTAATACTTGAAAATTTAAGCTCTTTCCTTAAATAGAAAGAACTTAAGGCTGACTCTCGATATTTTGGTTTGAACTTGTAGAGAATAATAGCAGCAGATCCGGAAGCTTTCTGGTAGACTTCAGCTCACACCAAAATGTCAATGAGAGTTCATGGCCTAATACTAGAGCATCTGAACAAGGATGGGATCATCAATCTACTGCATCAGGGAAGTTCCTTCAACGTCCTTGGCTGAATAATTCTGAAAATGCTGCAAGTGAGCTTGTTCTGCAAGGTTCAGCTGCCAGGAACAGTTATCCTGGTGTTCCTTCAGGAGACTGTTTTCCTGGAGTCTCAGATTCAAGTGGTGCTCTCTCTCTTCTGTCAAATCGGTCCTGGGGATCAAGGAATCGACCCCCAAGTCTTGGGGTTAACATTGATGGGGTACACACCATTCAACCTTCAGGTTCCCATGGTGCACCTACCAATCACTTCTCAAGCCCTTCATTGGGGTTTAAAGGAAATGAAGCTAGCAGCAGTTTGCATGAGATGCCTCCTGATCTCGGTTTGGGTCAAATGTTACAGGCTTCTGATAATAATCCGTACTGTGGCGAGCTTGGGATGGCTCAGCATGGTGATGGAAGACAACACATGGAACTGGACCACACTAAGGGTTATCATCCTTCTGTTCAGAATGTGCACTGGACTCTTTGATCGTCCTCTCTTTCGTTTGTGATCACGGTTGTCAGACCACTTTGTCCATTAACTAGTTTGATGTCAGCGAGGCTGTCTGTTGACGAATGACCATTACTATTATGCAAATTCTGTGCATTTCTATTGGGCTAGACCCAAGATGACTACGTTTTCTTCTTGAACTGGTACTTGCGTGATTTTTCCCTCTTGATATATGATATTTAGGGGGTAATTAGTTCAACATTCCCAGCTCAAAATCACAGGGAGGGACAATATTTAACCTGTTAAGAGCATAGATATTGCTCTTGTAATGATGTGTTGAAGCTGGTAGATGAAGTTTGAACTTTTATCAATAAAGATGCTTCATTATGATGTTCATCATCACATTTCTTGCTGTTTTTCCTTTCTGCACTTATATTTACATAGTTTCTCTTGGACCTCTGAGGCATGAATCCATGTAGGGAGTTGGCTATTGCTAAGCCTTTTTCTTGGTTTAGTCAATGGGCATCTGAAGTACACTGGCCCGACTTGTTGGGGTTCGTGCTACGTAAGGGGAAGCGCTTTCTACAAAGAGTTTTTCCATTTTCAGGACTTGAAACCCGATACTCTGGTTAAGGACGAGAAATTTCATCCATTTCATCACACTCTAAACAAAAAAAGTGGCTGTTGTTGAATATTTTAGATGAGCTGATTAGAATATGATCCTTTGTGCATAGAAAAAACGTTATTTTTATCATTATAAGCACAATTTATGTGGATGGTCTTTCTTTTCCATTTTCGTGTTATATTGTTTTGACGAACGAGAACACTAATATTACAATTGCTCGAATTTGCATGGTCATAATCTATGTTGCACGCACTTTTAGAAAAATGGTGTCTCGTCAGTGTTGGATTCTTATAAAGTGCACTATTTTTGAAAAGTATGAGCAATATAAATTCATAATACCAATTCGTCTTTGGAACTATTTGTCACTAGAACGATTTAACTTAATTTTGAGAATTACTAATCTCACCTATTATGAACAATTATATGTAGTTATCTTCTCGATGATATCGATTGAAAATTGTTTTATTAATTTTATCACATTTAATATGCTTAGGTGGCGAGAAAATGGAAATAGTGACATTTATACAAAAATTTAAAAGGTGGCCTAAACAGGATAATACAATGCAAGTAATCCAAAGAGTAAAATTCACAAATAATCATTTTTCATCACTTGTGATTAAAAAATAGCCGCTGTCATGAATTGTCAGACATTGTCGTAGAGTTTCAACTGAGAAATTTGACACTTTGTGAAGTATTAAAAACAAATCTAAACTATCCCTTTTTATTGAGTTTCATACCCAAACTATTGGAAGTGTGAGTTTCATACCTAAACTATCGCTCACTAGTTTGAGAAACACACCTCAACGTTGACTGGACTAAATGTTTGTATACAAACACATTTAGGCGCGTCTGGCCATTAAATATTTTGATAACGTGACACTTTTTCTATATTTTTTAGCTGACACGTCATTTTTTTATTTTTCAATTGATTTTACCCTAATTTCTCTCCTTTTTCATCATTTCTCAACAACATTAGTTGAGGTGTGTTTCTCAAACTAATGAGTGATAGTTTAGGTATGAAACTCCCACTTCCAATAGTTTATGTATGAAACTCAAAAAATGAAAATAATTTATATGTGTTTTTGATACTTCACTCCTTTCATGAATGACCATTTCAAAGACACGTGTAAAAAATGGTCAGTGGGCACTACTTCTGGATAAAATTCACAAATAATCACTTTTCAACTTTTATAATTGAAAATTAGTACTGTGATGGAGCTTCAAATTTCACGGATGAAACTCCAGTACATTATCACGGAATTTCACCGGTCCAATTTGCTATTTTTCAATTACAAGGGCAAAATGGTCAGTGAACGCTATTTCTATGGTACTTCTACGGTTGGAAACAATGGGCCTAATAAAGCCCACTAGAAAAAAGAGATTACATGCTTAGTTTATTGGGCCGGAGTATTTATATTGGACCCATTATATTACCATATTGCCCATGCCATCTTCTTCGATTCCTTGCTCTCACAAAAATTCGCGAAACAGATCAGTGCCATTTACAGCTTGGTGAGTTCTCCGAGCTTCACACTCTCTATCTATGCTGATTTTTGTTGTAATTAAATGCATATCAGTTATTTGTGTTATATATATATATATATATTTTTTTTAGAGAAATTCAGTAAATGTAATCCGATTTTAGGGTTAATAGAAGTGATAGAGTTTTGTCAGTTGAATGGATTATGAGCTTCATTTTTTGTGCATAAGTCAGTGTGTAATGGATCGCAGTTTTCCGGTTTTAGTTCATTTGAATTTGCGATTCTTTTCCTTCGGCTATGTTTGAGGAGTTAAATTTCAATCGGTATGGAATCTAGAGCATGTTAAGGTTAAGGCTGATTTGTTGCTATGTTTAGGTCCATTGCTTGCCAATACCCCTTTTTGTTCTGGTCACAATAACTTTTATATGGGTGTAGGTATAATTCACAAGTGTGAGCTTTAGGAGAGTACCCCTAATTTTCCATCAAAGACAAATTATTTAGTAGTACAACAACAACAACAGACCTAGTGAAATCCCACAAGTGGGGTCTGGGGGTAGAGTGTACGTAGACGTTACCCCTACCTTGGGAGGTACAAAGATTGTTTCGGGTAGACCTTCCGCTCAAGGAAAAGCAATTCAAAATAGATCGAAAAAATAAATGACAAAGTGGAGAAGCTATAGAAAAATACTATAGAGAGCATGACAAAGCAGTAATTATTTCGTATTGGAATAAAATGAGCCCGATTAGAGCGAAATGAATACATTGGGAGTTTTAGAGAACCTCGAGCTTTAGGGGTAGAAAACCCTTAATTTTCTGTAAAAGACAAATTATTTAGTATTGGAATAAAATTAACCCGATTGGAGCGAAGTGAATACAAAAGATTCACATGGCCTATTCCAACTAGTATGGGACTAATATAGCATATAAGGATGTCCTCCATTTGAAAGGAACTAGAGTATTATCTATTTTTCGATGTGGTGATTTAGATAAGATACAACCTTATTTGTCTTTTAAGGTTCCTATATAATAGACACGAGGGTTAGTGGCATATTTCTCAACTTGGTGACCAATTGATAGCGTGTCTTAGAAAGATCAAAGGTGCAGTTGAGTTTCAAGCGCAAGGTGTGATGATACGAGGGAGGGTCAATTGTCTAGCCTTACTTAGACTTTTGATGCTCTTCTGAATGTGAAGTTCACATTGCTTTTCACGAACTTCTAATGCTTCTTCCTCACATTTTTTTTTTGAATCTACTTGATTTGATTAGAGACTATTAAAAGAAAGCTTGAATAGTGTATTATTGCCGAGCTTTTTTCCAGAATGATTAATAGTTAAAATGAATGCAAGCAGGTTCCTTATTGCAAAGATGTCTGTTAATCGCAAGAAAAAAAGATGTAAGATTTGTTCCAAATACTAATAATGTATGTTGCTCGGACTCTCCAAAATTATAGTGGCGGGTGCCGCACCCTTATCGGATCCGACACGCACCAAGGCGGCATTGTTAAGGAGTCTGGACAACATAGCTATTAAGTAGTACTGTCTTGCATCTATTCGAATTGTTCAGATGGAGAACTTTGGAATTCAAGTAATGGGTAAGAAAAATTGAGGTAGAATTAGAGGGGAAGAATGAGTAGTTATAGACCTACATGCGCAGACACAATCTTATGAATTTTTATGTATGGGATTGGGTAAGCATATAGGGTCATGACTGAACTAAATTTATGTGAGCATTTTTTTTCTCATCATTTGCTTCTTATGTACTAAGATGTTTTCTTACTTCAAATATTTCTGTTTGCGACGCACTACTTCTAACTGTCTCTTGCCTTTGGTATCTGGTTATTAGTTCAAGCATAACTTGTTTTCACATTTTTTTCTGGTGTTTTGGTAAAGGATCGAGTAAAATCATGGATGAGGCTGCAGAGCTAAGGTATTATGAAGAGGAGGATACACCAGGGATGAAAACGTTTAAAGGTGCAACCACAGGTCTAGTTGCTGGTACTCTTTGGGGTGCCATTATTGCCACTTGGCATGATGTACCCCGTGTTGAGAGAAATGTTGCTCTTCCTGGTTTGATTCGGACATTGAAAATGATGGGAAACCATGGGGCTACCTTTGCTGCTATTGGTGGAGTCTATATAGGGGTAGAACAGCTGGTGCAGAACTATAGGAACAAAAGAGATTTTATTAATGGAGCAGTTGGTGGATTCGTTGCTGGTGCTTCTGTGCTGGGATACAAAGGTAATCACCTCCCCTCCACCCAACAATATCCTTTCAATTGAGATAAGTGTTCGTGGAATGATGTTTTTTTAAAAAGGGTTTGTTCTTAGTGCACATCCAGCATAGTGCCTTATTTTTAGTGCTGGCATTCAATTGGCCTTGTGACTGGTGCATTTATCAAATTCTTATCATTTTCGCACCCTGGCATTCTTGGTTTGCAGTGAAGGCTTTTGGTTGATTCCTTTATCCTCCCTATTTAGATACCTATTAAGATTTTTAACTCCACAAACAATAAAAAGATTAATTTTTCCCATAAATCTGATTTGCATAGAATTTGTATGTGCTGTATGCACAAAGATGTCTTAAACATGACCACAACCATTTGGCATGGCATTTCATTTAGTTCCTGAAAGAAACAGGGGTGAATCTTTTTTATGATCTGTCACAGAATAGTTACGCCACTCTTTCTAACAGAGAGCAGTAACCCCTTGACTCAGCCGCTGCTACAGGCATTTGAGAACAGATAAATAGATATCCCTCCGCAGAATGAACTTTTCATGAACCAAAAGTTTAGAATTTAGTGAGCGCACAATCTGATGAGTTGCAAAAGGCAATTCAGCAGATTAAGTACATTATTCATTGACGGTGTTCCCATACCCTTGCCTCTGATAACAGGCAAACCAAATGTTGCTAGGATACTGAGGGAATATTTTGGCTGATTTGACTGTTACCTTGTAGGAAGGAGTATTTCAACTGCCCTCTCTGCTGGAGCTGCACTTGCAGTCACTTCTGGTATAATTGATGGACTAGGCGCAACCACGAGAACTGACAATGGCAAGGAGTACTATCCATACACTACGAAGAAAAGAGTTGCTGCTGAATGAATGACTGGTAGTTGGACAGAATTAGTGTGATTCGGTGAAAGCCTGCACCTTATTGTTTTATGCTGTTCTCTTTTTGCTTTAACCTGAAAGGATGATGCAAATAAGCAATGCTATGTACTCTATTTCTAGCATCTCATGTGATTTTTGAGTGAGTTCGAATACCTGACCAAATATATTCACGGGTTATGCGTTGTTCGATATTATGACTCTCTTTGGCTTCAATATTTCTGATCAAGAATTGTGATAATTTGCTATTAGACAATTGTGGTTTGCAAAATGAGTCTTGACCTTAAACCTTATAAAGAACGTTTGCTTTGTTTTGCTGTATATAGGAAAATAGTTGCTTGAACATATGTTGCTCGGACTCTCCAAAAATGATGCCGTACCGTGTGAGATCTTTAAAAAATGCACTACTTTTGAAGAATCCGACATGCAATCGACATTTTTGAAGAGTCCGGGCAACATAGGCTTGAACCAATGATTAGATTTGCCTGCAAGTGAACCTTTGGTAGCTGAACCACTCTTTATAGCATCAATTGATTGCTCTTTTAGCAGCTGAAGAGATTGCTGGCATCTAGCCGTCCTGCCTCATTCGACATTGTTGTTTATTCTGATCCAATTGAGGTGGTTTTCGTGCCCAGAAACTTATGTTGCTCGGATTCTCAAACATGTTGTTGGGTGTGTGGAGAATCCGTTAAAAATAATGGTTTTTGCAGGATCCGATATAGGTGTAGTGACATTTTTGAGAGTCCGAGCAATATAGCTGGAAACTGCCTTCGAGTTTCACTTGTTAGCATACATGAACCTAACACTAATACACTCATTGGAACATCGCAAGCAGGGGAATGGAATTCGATACTTCACCACAAGTGAAGGGTGCTCAACCAACTGAGCAACTCGCTCACCCCTTATTTAGTCCTATATATTTATACATCAACGTGATGTTCTCGTTTTACCGTTTTTAGCAACTTAGGCAGTGAGACGTGATAATGTACAAATCTTAAACGAAAAATCAATAGAGAGGTCATTTATTCATAGCAGAAAAAGTGCTCACTTGTATTTGAGAAGACAAGCGTGAAGCGACGAAATAATGCTAAGTTGATACACCCTCGTATTGTCTAAAGTATCCCTTAATAACAATAATTATAGAAGTTTTTTGATTAGATTACCCTTTATTTTTCATCAAAATGAGTAATAATCGTTGAGAGGGTTCTTGAAAAATAACGTGAATCATTCTCGGAGTCAGGTGAGGATTTCAAAAAAGTAATTATTACCCTTCTGATTTTCTAAAAAATGACTCTCGTTTTGAATCAAGTCTGTAAGAGAAAAACGACAACTGAAATAAATCAGAGGTAGTATGATAACCGTGACACTAAACTATGTATGAGGTACAAATTCGAAACGAAAATACATGGAGAGGTCATTTATTCATAGCAGAAAAAGTGCTCACTCGTATTTGAAAAGACAAGCGATTAAATAATGTTAAATTGATACTCCCTCGTATGATCTAAGGTATCCCTTAATAACAATGATTATAAAATTTCTTTGATTAGATTACCCTTTATTTTTCATCAAAATGAGTAATAATCGTTGAGAGGGTTTTTGAAAAATAATGTGAAGAGCTACGTGAGGATTTCAAAAAAGTAATTATTGCCATTCTGATTTCCTAAATTGACTTTTGTTTTGGATCAAATTTGTAAGGGAAAAATGACAATTAAAATGAATCAGAAGTAATACGATAAACGTGACTCTAGACTATGTGTCAGTCACTATCGAATCTCATTCATGTATCATAATTATAATGTCTCGAGTTTAACGCTATTGAACGTTTACGTTAGTACATTTTTTGTAACATAAAATTCAGAGAAAAAATAAATATGAAAGAAGAAAAATTATTTTTAATTATTTGATAAAATTATTCAATTTTTGTGACCCATATTAAGATTTGAGCAATTTCACTAGAATCTATAATATCTCTAATAAGTAATCAACTAGGAAAATGATAATCAATCCAATGACCAAAATAAATTCCTCATAAAACAACAAAAGTATACCCACACTCAATATTACTATTATATACAACAAATGTAAAATATACAATAATAATAATATACCAGTAAAATTTTACAAGTGGAGTCTGGAAAAGGTAGATTGTACGCACACCTTATTATTATCTCGTGGAGGTAGATAGACCTATTTCAGGAAGACCCTCGGCTCAAGTACAACAAAAATAAATGTAAAATATATGTCTTACATATACACATTTATCAACCATTAAGTGTTATATATTTTTTTACTTTAAATTTATAATCATTAAGACTAAATTATTAACTTATTAGAAAAAAAGTAAAGAAAATAAACCTATAAATATTGAAAATTTTAAGGCCGAGGATATTTCTAGACCAAAAGGTGGAAGGAGAGTATTTGTGAGTCATTTTCTATACGTTAGAGATTTTTTTGACCATTTTTCGATAAATATTACTACGGGGCTGGCACGTGTGAAGTCCCGACATTCTCTTCGCACGCTCGACCCGGTTCCTCCGGTCAAGCAGACACAAGACAAATAGTAGTATCCAAATAAAGAAAACTCAAAAAAAATGAAAAAAAGAAGCAAAAACCAGAAACAGAAACACAAATATTCACACACAGTGAGAAAATCTGCATCACAATGTAATCTCAGCAGATTCACCCCACCCCCACCCCACCCCATCACCTACCCCACCCCCTTTGGAATCAGACAAAGAACACAGAGCATTACCACCCTGCTTTGCTTTCTTTAAATTTACCCTCTTCTTTCTTTCTTGTGTTGTGTATGTACTTTTGTTGCCTTTTTCACTTTTTTTTGGCTCACTACACTATTTCTACTTCACTTTGGTTCAAGAAAGAGCAAAACCCCAAACCCCCTTTTTCCTTTTTTTCCTCCATTCTTCATAACCTTATCAGTAAAAATCCAGTCTTTCCTCTTCAGGTTCTATGAACCCTCAAGGTACATTCACTTTTCCTTTATGGGTTTTTGTTTTTATAGAAAAAAATGATTTCTTTTTGCTGCATTTTTGGGTTCTGTGTTGAATGGTAGGCTGGTGTTTGCTTGTTGGTGTCTGTTGAGCATAATGTGGTTAGATTTTTGGCTTTCAAAAGACTGGTTTTGTTTTCCTTTTGCTTTTGTTAACTTTCTGTTTATGTGGTTAAGAGAAGTTTTTGATAAAGTTTGTCATAGCATCAGTAAAGATCCAATTTTTTTTTGTTGCTCTAGTGTTTTTAGTTTCTCTTTATGTGGTTAAGAGAACTTCTGTTGGACTGCTTTGGACCGTTGAGGGTCTATCGGAAACAACCTCTCGACCTATGAGGTAGGGGTAAGGTCTGCATACCCACTTTGTAGGACTACACTGGTATGTTGTTGTTGTTTTGTATGGAAAAGAACTGTTTTTTATTTATTTTTGATGTTGTGAATGTTTGAAGCATTCAGATCTGGCCCTATGAATGGTTTGGCATTATTCACATGATAAAGATCTACTAGTGGACATTCTCAAGATTTTGCCATCTCATTTTTTTTTGGATACATTTGTTTAACACTCTGTTTGGGTTCAATATTTTGCAGCAGTAACATAATTCTGAGTTGTCCATGCTGAGGTCTTCCTTCTGTTGATCATTGGCTCACATTCTGGTGGAGAATTAGAGGGGTTTTGTGTTTAAGTGTTCTTTTGATAAAAGTTTTGTGTTAAGTGTCGTTGTATCGACCTTGAAAATGCAGAGGCCCCCACAAGAAGATTTCTCACTCAAGGAGACCAAACCCCACCTTGGTGGAGGGAAGGTCATTGGTGATAAGCTCACTAGCACATATGACCTCGTTGAGCAAATGCAATATCTTTATGTTCGAGTGGTGAAAGCTAAGGATTTACCTGGGAAGGATGTTACGGGTAGTCTTGATCCTTACGTTGAGGTTAAGCTCGGGAACTATAAGGGTACGACTCGTCATTTCGAGAAGAAGTCGAATCCTGAGTGGAGCCAAGTGTTTGCTTTCTCCAAGGATAGGATTCAGGCTTCTGTACTTGAAGTGACTGTGAAAGATAAGGATGTTGTTAAGGATGACTTTGTAGGTCGTGTTCTGTTTGATTTGAATGAGATCCCAAAACGGGTTCCCCCAGATAGTCCTCTCGCTCCACAGTGGTATAGATTGGAGGAGAGGAATGGTATTAAAGTCAAAGGAGAGTTGATGTTGGCTGTTTGGATGGGAAATCAAGCTGATGAAGCCTTTCCTGAAGCTTGGCATTCAGATGCCGCAGCTGTTAGTGGGGCTGATGGTCTTGCTAATATAAGGTCTAAGGTGTACCTCTCGCCAAAATTGTGGTACCTAAGAGTTAACGTGATTGAGGCTCAAGACTTGATTCCAAGTGACAAAAGCAGGTTTCCAGAAGTTTTTGTCAAGGCCATCCTTGGAAATCAAGCATTGAGGACCAGAGTTTCCATGAGCAAGACTATCAATCCCATGTGGAATGAGGATCTGATGTTTGTAGCAGCGGAACCGTTTGAGGAGCCATTGATTTTGAGCGTGGAAGATAGAGTTGCACCTAACAAGGATGAGGTCGTTGGAAGGTGTGCTATTCCTTTGCAGTATGTGGATAGGAGGTTGGACCATAGACCTGTGAATACTAGGTGGTTTAATCTTGAGAAGCATGTTATTGTTGAGGGAGAAAAGAAGGAAATCAAGTTTGCTAGCCGGATTCATATGAGAGTATGTTTGGAAGGAGGCTACCATGTTCTGGATGAGTCAACCCATTACAGTAGTGATCTTAGGCCAACAGCAAAACAGCTGTGGAAATCTAGCATCGGTGTTCTTGAAGTAGGTGTTCTGAGCGCTCAGGGCTTGTCACCAATGAAAACAAAGGATGGGCGGGCAACGACAGATGCCTATTGTGTAGCAAAGTATGGGCAGAAGTGGGTGCGGACAAGGACAATTATAGATAGCTTTGCTCCCAGGTGGAACGAGCAATACACCTGGGAAGTATTTGATCCTTGCACTGTTATAACTATTGGTGTATTTGATAATTGCCATCTGCAAGGAGGAGATAAATCCGGAGGGGCAAGGGACTCAAGGATTGGAAAGGTCAGGATCCGTCTTTCAACGCTTGAAACTGATCGTGTCTACACACATTCATACCCACTGCTGGTCTTGCATCCTACTGGGGTGAAGAAGATGGGTGAAATTCATTTGGCTGTGAGATTTACTTGCTCGTCGTTGGTGAATATGATGCATATGTACTCTCAGCCGTTATTACCCAAAATGCACTATCTTCATCCGCTAACTGTTAGTCAGCTAGATAACTTGAGGCACCAAGCCACTCAGATTGTCTCCTTGAGGCTGAGTCGTGCTGAGCCACCTTTGAGGAAAGAGATAGTGGAGTATATGTTGGATGTTACTTCTCATATGTGGAGCATGAGGAGAAGCAAGGCTAACTTTTTCAGGATTATGGGTGTTTTAGGTGTGTTAATTTCTGTCGGAAAATGGTTTGATCAAATATGCAATTGGAAAAACCCCATTACAACCGTTCTGATCCATATCCTGTTCTTGATACTGGTTCTGTATCCTGAGCTTATTCTACCTACCATTTTCCTCTATCTCTTCCTAATTGGAATTTGGTACTACAGATGGAGGCCAAGGCATCCTCCTCACATGGATACTCGCCTTTCTTGTGCTGATACTGCTCATCCCGATGAGTTGGATGAGGAATTTGATACTTTCCCTACTTCACGCTCTCCTGATGTTATTAGGATGAGGTATGACCGCTTAAGAAGTATTGCAGGGAGGATTCAGACCGTGGTTGGTGACTTGGCTACTCAAGGAGAGAGGCTGCAGTCTTTGCTGAGCTGGAGGGACCCTAGAGCAACAGCATTGTTCGTGATTTTCTGCTTGGTTGCTGCTGTTGTGCTCTATGTCACTCCATTCCAAGCTGTGGGGCTCTTGACCGGATTTTATGTATTAAGACATCCAAGGTTCCGCTACAAGCTTCCATCTGTGCCGCTTAACTTCTTCAGAAGGTTGCCTGCTAGAACAGACTGCATGCTATGAGCCATGCCTTCAACAGCTATCATCTCTATCTTACCTTATGTTTTTTCCATTGAATCGTCAAAAATGATGTAGAAATTTGTGGGGCTGTCCTAGTATTTTGCATAAGATCCTGGTGAAACTGTTAGTCTAGTGAGTTTGCTTTCTATTTGTTCTAAGTTTTTCAAAAAAAGGTGGCTGCTGATGCAAATCTATTATGTAATCATGAAGTCTCTTAAGTTATTTTATTTTGAACAAGCTCCATGCTCAATTCAAAGTACTCCCTATTTAATTGGAATTTGTTTTCTTGCTCTTTCATTGACACAATGTTCAAGCTGTAGAAGCAACCACTACTGCTTGCATTATGGTAGGTTGTCTACATCACACCCTTGAGTGTGGTTCTTCCATGGTCATAATGTGTTTGTATATTGCTATACCAAAATGTGAAATCTATGTATCTCACAAATCTAAAAGCTTTGTTATTCATTTTGAAGTGTGACAAGGTGTCTAAATGAAAAATGTTGCTTGGATGTGAAAGAAATTGACAAACATTCTTTGGACATAAATATTTTTTAAAACTTGTTTAGTTATACCTTGGAATATTTTTTCAAGTTAAGTGCATGTCCAAACAGAACTTCAATTTTTAAATACTATTTTTTTTTAAATATCACTCAATTCATGTTCAAATGTGTTAAGTCATTTCAATTTGATTAATAAATCATTAGTTTACTTAAGGATGAAGCTTTCTTATGTTGATATTAAACTATAGTTTTTTATTTTTCCTTCTTAAATACTAGATCTGTTGTAGGGAATGTTATGAGATGATTGTTTAGAAAATATTATATTATTCTGCAATAACTGCTTCTTGTTGGTCATAATTAAACAATTGTACTTGTATAAAGCAACTTGAAGATGTTTTTGTTGGTGGTTTTTGTCAACTTATGAAGACCAAATCTGTATCATATTTCTCTATTTCTTGAACCGGGAGTTTATCGGAAATAACCTCACTGACTCACCTCTGAGGTAGAGCCGCGGACTGCCTACATTCTACCCTCTTCAGACCCCACTTTTTTGAGAATACATTGGTATATATGTTGTTGTTATATCATATTTCTCTATTGATCAAGTTTAATGATGATAATGGTAAACTAACAAATAATCAATCACCTAGTTGAAATAGTGAGTTCTTAAGTTTAATACAATACATGCATCTCTCCAAAAGAACTAGCTAGTATGGTGAAAAACCGTGCGAGTTTGATACAAAACGTACAATATCACATCTGATTAAAAGTATCTTTTAGCTGATGTAGCCCAATAAATGATATCCGAGCCAATAGTTTGGCAAGAGGGTTAGGGCCTGCCTTGGTGTCTTTGCTTGTCTACGGGCCGGTAAGATGGCTTGAGAACAGACTTAGTACCTTTGCATGTGTACGAGCCAGTTTGCTATCTTTATCCGTAGCTTCGAAGCATACACACACAAAAAAAGAAGCCAATGAGCTTTGGTAGCTATAAATACTCATTGAGGTGATGGTCGTAGGTTACTTACTTCGAGGAGAAAAATATTGACGTGTGAATAAAATATCACATTGATAGTTGAAAAGAAAAAAGAGTTATATATAAGGTATAATGATACTTTTAATAACGTGAGATCTTTTAAAAGAAAATAGTACGAATTTAACCCAAATTAAATAATATTACATGATGTTAAGCGGACAATATCACACAATTATAAATTACTTTATGATAAAACAAAAGAGTATGCTGGAAAAATATCTCAAGGACCACAATATATTTCCAAAAAAAGAAATAAAATGAACTTTTTTCTAATGGAATATTCTCTCTTTTTCTATTTTTTGTTTGTTTTCCCTTTACAGCTGTGTAAAGCAACAATGGGCTTCCTTTGAAGGGCCCAAATGGACACTTAAGATCTGGGCTAATTGGCCCAAATTGATTGGGCCTTTTATCTGATACATTTGGGTAATTTGAACAAATAGGACCTAATTGGAAAAAAAGGGATAATTCACTCTGATACACCAATTCACTTTGAATTTATTAGTGTATCACTGATACACAACGAATTATTGTATCACCGATATATATCTAATTTCATAAACTATTGTATCAAATCACTCATACAGAGAGAATTGTTGTATCACTGATATAAAACGAATTTCAAAAACTATTGTATCACTCATACAGAGAGAATTATTGTATCATTGATATAAAACGAATTTCAGAAACTATTATATCACTCGGACAGAGAAAATTGTTGGTATAACTGATATAGAACAAATTTCAAAAACTATTGTATCATTCATACAAAGGGAATTGTTGGCATCACTGATATAGAACATATTTCAGAAACTATTGTATCACTCATACACAACGAATTTCAGGGACAAGAGAGGGTTGCTTTAAATGGTAAGCACCCTCGACTTCTAACACTAAGGTTGTGGATTCGAATCAGTAAGAGAACAAAAAGGCGGAAGCTCCTTGGGAGGGGTAAAAACAAAAGCGAATTTAAAAAATTATTGCTATCTTTGGTAATTATTCAAACTATCACTATGTTTGATAATTAAGCTTCAAACTATCGCTATTTTTGAAAATTTCCCGAGAAAAAAAATGGTTCAAACACAACTTTTTCACAGATAAAAAATCCTAATAAGTCACCAGAGGATTTCTTATTTGATATTTGCTAACACTTGCTTTAAAAATTGTTGCTATGTTTGGTAATAATTTAAACTATCACTATATTTGATAATTAAGCCTCAAATTATCGCTATTTTTTAAAATTTCCCAAGAAAAAAATGGTTCAAACATAACTTCTTCACGGATCGAAATCCTAGTAAGTCACTAGAGGATTTCTTATTTGATACTTGCCAACACTTGCTTTAACAATAAGTTATGGTAATCGTCAGGATTTGTGACCAACAATCTTTACAAATCGCTACGATTTTGTATTAAAATGAGAATTTTTTTTATGATAGAATCACATGATTGTTGTGACATAAACAAAAAGTAAAACAAAAAAAAAAAAGAGGAAGAAATAATTGGAGCAGAAGGTTAAGTGTGAAACGTAACATGGACTTAGCAGCAAAAATCTAGAACAAGTCATCATTTGTCTTTAAGCCATATTTAGACTCTCTGTTTTTGTTTGTTCCAAATTGTCCTAACACAGCCACCATGACTCTAAGCTGCCGTCGTGGTGGAGTCATAAGTACTTTTTTATTTTTAATAAAATATTTTGAGTTCGAACCCTTATAAAGTTACATTTGGACTTTGGTACCTTTCGTAAGGAACGATTTACTCCCAAAGTAAGAGATTTTTGGGCGCAAATCTAAATTAGTCAAGTCCAAAATTAATATCGAACATCGAATAAAAAATTAACAAAAGAAAAGAAAATGAATTCTATACGATGCGAATTCAAATTAATTAGATCAATAAATTTCAAATATACGGGGTGATTTAATTTATACCAAAAAATGGGCTTGTAAAAAAAGTGAATGAAGGAAAATTTGAATTTTTTATTTATTTAAATATCAATTAATACAATCAAACTTCTTTATAACAGTATTTTACTATAGCAATCAGTTTCTTGGAATCAATTTTTACATTTTATGTTCTCTATAATAACATTTCGTTATAACAATAAAAAAAGAACATCAATCTTAGGCTTTTGCCATTTTTTGTTTTAATAGGTTTTTGCCTCCTTCCGGCAGCGGAGCTAGAGTTCTAGTTATGAGTTTATCAGAATTCAGTAATTTTAGCCATAATTTTATATTTATGTTAAGAAATTTGTTAAATATGTATAAATAATTTATTTAAAACTTCTAAACTACATTTTCTGGTAAAGTTGCTGCCATGTGACCAGAAGGTCACGGGTTCAAGCCTTGGAAACAGCCTCTGGCAGAAATGCAAGGTAAGACTGCGTACAATAGACCCTTGTGGTCGGGCCCTTCTCCGGATCCTGCGCATAGCGGAAGCTTTAGTGCACCGGGCTGCCCCCTTTTTTTTTTCTTTTTCTAAACTGCATTTTCTAAAAGTCAGAAGTCATAAACTCAAAATTCTGAATTCGCGTTTGCCTCGTAGATATCCCATTTTTTCTAACCGCCCAAGCAAAAGAAATTTCTCCTTTGAATAAGCACAAGGAAAAAAAAAGTGCATATGAATTGAATGTAAATTTGGAAGACAGTAAGTGAGAAATACTAAGTCAAGGCAAACAGAAACAATTTCAGATACAAATAAAACCTACTCCAAAAAATGATCAACAATTTTCTATTTTTAGAAAGCAGAAAAAGAGGGCACATTCATTGACCCCATTGTGTAGATTTGGACTAAAGATTTATAATGTTGTTGTTTGGAGAGAGTAGGAGGTAGTTTGTTGGAAAAATTAATACTCCCACCGTTCCATTTCATGTGGCATCGTTTGATTTGGCACGATAATTTTTTTTAAAAAAGAAAATTTATGATTTGGTCCCATTTATGTTGGTTACTTGGTCCATCCCCTAAAATTATGGGGGCTTATTGGTCATTTTTGTTCGATTTTTATATTATCTACTCCCTTCGTCCCATATTAATTTACCACCTTACTAAAAATAGTTGTCTCATATTAGTTGTTCACCTTACTAAATCAAGAAAATATTTTTTTTCTTCATATTACCCTTGTAATTAATTCTTTTGAAAGTATTCACACTTGTTCGTAAAGTTTCAAAAAAGTTTTTTAAAGGGTGAATTAGTAAAACTACCTTCTTATTTATGATTTTTTAACATACATGTAAAAAGAAAAGTGACCAACTAATATAAAACAGAGAGAATATTTGATTTATCGGTTATCAATTTGTAAAGATGTTAAATCAAAATTTACCCATCTTACCTAAAAACTAAGGCCCCAAATTCCATACAAGATATAGGGATTTCCCCCCTCTAAATAATTATTTTCTATAATAACAATTCATTATAACGATCAAGTTTTTTTGGGAATTGATTTTTGATGTTATATTATATCATTTTGCTAGCTATATCTAGACAAACGACATTGTTATAAAGAGATTTGACTGTAATATTCATTTTAGCATACTAAATTTGTTCCAATATATAATTTGACATTTTATCAGGAAAAAGAAATGTGTATTACTATTTTTTTTTAAATTTCTTCTGAATTCATCTTTACTGTCTTTAACTAGTGGAATGTTAACTAAGTGAGACGTTTAAAAGAGAAACAAATGATAACTAAGATAAATTCTCCTATAAGCATAAAATGCCTTTCTTAATTGAAAGATAATTGCAAAATCTTATAATATGAGGTGAAAGTAAACCAATAAATATTCTTTACAATTAATTATAAAATATAGATTGGTTTTTATTATTTATTTGACTTTATTTATTAAGTTTATCTTTAAAGGTTTTTAAAAATACTAGTTATCCATGCCTTCAAGAAAGTTCCCAACCCCCTTCTTTAAAGTCTCAAGTCGTTTAGCATAACAGATTTTTGCCTTTTTATGAAAAAAATAATGGATATAAGCCTAACATGGGAACTTGGAAATTTTCTATTAATGTTTTTTTTTTTTTTTAGTCGAAGATCTATTGGAATCAATTCTTTATCTCTGATCCTTTCTCGAATCTCATTTGTGAAATTTCACTAAATATATTATTGTTATTATTATTTCTATAATCATGATCATGCCATTCCCCTTAATTATAACTTGAGAACTAATTAAAAATAGGGTAAAATTTTAATCACACCAAATATTTACACTAAATAAGTTAATATATACATGATATGTATTTGTACATATATAAGTCTTTTTTTACTTAATCATGATCAGTTAATATGCATCATCACTACTTTATAATAAGTTTACACGGTTAATTTGGTATAAATACTCGGTGTAAATAAGTAGTATTTACCTTAAGAATATAGTCGAATTTAGAATTTATATTTGATGAATTCAATCTTTGAGACTCTTAATTAACACTTAATTCATTGTACTTTTGAAATTATTGATTCAAAATTTAATTGTTATTAAAATTTTAGTAACTATAGTGTGAGAAAAAGAAGGAAAATCATTTTTTAATAAAAAAAAGAAAGGAAAAAAAGAAAAAGAAACATAGTGGAATTATAGAATGAAGTCTTTCTAGACAATATAAGACGAGGAGTCCAATATCGGAATGATGAATTGAGATTAGCTTGCCTTTAATATCATGTTAAAAAATAGATTTTGAGCTTAACTCAACCTTAAAAGCTGACTCGTGAAAAAATATTGTCAAAAACCATATAAAGACGCTATATTTTTATTCCAGCAATAATGTGAGACTTTAACTATACGAATACCAAACACAGAAAACAAATAAAAAAATCCAGCATCTCCAAGAAAATTTCTAACCTTCTGACAGTCATGTTTATAACTCCTATGAGGATGCTCTTCTTCTATATTGACTTTCATCAACAAGAAAGACTCAAAAAGTCTAAGAAAAAGAAAATAATTCAGTATAAATTTTTTTAATTGGTTGACAAGAGGCTCAATGATGGATTGTCAAAGAATTAAAATAAAAAATAAAATAAAAGGTAGCTTGCCAAAGAAAGATTAGTGCAAACTAATTAATGAGAAGACATATATTTTGAAGCAAATAATTGATCAGAGATACATTGTACCTAATTATGTTATTATACATTTCCAAGTGTCAATTTTAATTTATTTTCTTATTATACATAAAGAAGGAAATTATAAGATGGACAGTCGAACTCTCATTAAGGAAGTAAAAAATATAGATACTCAACTAACTGAATTACCATGACGCCTTCAAACATCTATATATTAAACGTATAATAAAAGAATAATTCCAATAAAAAAATACATAGTTATGTCGATTATACTTGACTATACTTTGAAAATAACAGTAAAAGGTGAATTTGGAGAAAAGGATCAAAGTTTACTTTCTAATAAAGAGTGTTTTATTCTCTTAATGAACTTATTTGGAGGCAGAGGTGTCAAATGAACGGTTTAAATTGAATTTGGCGGGTCAAAATGAGATAAGTTAATAAATGAGTGAGTTATTAATTAATCACTCAAAAGTTACTTGGACTGAAATAAGCTAAAATGCGGATTACAACCGTGCTCGACCAATTTTTACTAAGTTATAACTGCTTTATTTGTTATATTATATTTCTTTAGTACCTCATAGAATTTGAAAAAAAATACTTTTTTTTTCAAATTCTCTTATGATTTAATCTCGGTTACATACCAGCTCACTTTTTTATGAGCTAATAAATGGACAAATCAGTAATCTATCCTAATTTAATTTGAGCAAATTATATTTTCATGGGCTAATTTTATTATATTTGAATTGTCAAAAAAGAGCTACGGACATGCGTCACCTTAATTACTATAGTTTAATCCTCTTGTAATTTTTTAAATTAATCTTTGGTCAATGGTTGTATTTGTTTTCTTCAGAAACATGACAATAATTTTAGTATTTTACACATTTTTTTGAGGTTTCAAACTGACACAGGTGATATGCTTTTAATGTTTGTATAATTCACTATGGTAATTAATGTAACATTTAATCAAAAGAAGTACTAGTAATTGAGAAAATTGATAGCACATGATTCATAAGCTTCTTAAAATTCATTTTCTCAATTGAAATAGGAAATCGAGGAAACAAACAAAAATAAATAAATAAAATATACTAATCCAGTTTTAGATTAATTATTCAATTATTTTAATTAATTGGTCATGACTTATACTGTTCATTTAGTATTTACATGTATGACTGAATAATTCTATTAATATCTTTTAGTTCTATTTTGTACGTCTCTTGGATAGTATATTCAATATTATAAAATAGTATTTATTGTTAAATTAAAGGGAATGAAAGCAAGATTTGGTGACCTAAATTTCAAAGAGCAACATGCGTGAATTAATTCAAGAAAACAACTTATACAAATGAATTAGTAGATGTAGAGGTAGATCGAAAAAGTATCCAGGAGAGGTGATTAGATATGTCATGACACACTTACAGCGTACTTAAGACATGATTTTAGATAGGAGGATATGAAGGTCGGGGATTAGGGTAGAAGATTAGTAGGTAGTCAAGCGTTATCTAGTTTTTCTTATCAATATTATTGTTGTTACTTGCATACTATTTTTGTTCTTCGATTTTATTATTTCTTGGTGTTTTTTTTACTTCGGTTATCGTATTATCTGTTGTTGTGCATCACTATTGTATCTTCCTTATCATACTTGATTTTATTATGTTTTACTTGAGTCGAGGGTCTATCGGAAACAACATCTTTAACCTTCACAAGGTAGGAGTAAAAATACATACACACTACCCTCCCTAGACTCTATTTTTGAGATTACACTAAATATATTATTGTTGTAATTATTATTATTATTATTTTTTTTATTTAAAAAAAACAAGAGAAACAAAGATGGGATAGAAATATTTTATTTTCATTGTTCCTTGGGATACAATGGTTGACTATTTTATGGTTGGAAGGGTTTGACTTGGCCAATTAGATGAAAGTGATTGAAAAATAAGTATTAATTTGATTAATTAATTACTCTCTTCTAAAACAACAATGAGAAATATATATTCTTTTGTGTGCATATATACTCTCAATCAAACTTTATTGACAATGATGTTTCAAATAAAAAAATTAGGGTGGACTTATAATTAAGAATATTTTTTTTATAGTGATGCATATCTTTATATTTGTATGTATCAAGTATTGTGAGTTAAGTTCATCTATGTTTTCTTTTTATTAAATGTGTAAATATAAACATTTATCATGTTCAAGTTGTTAATCAAAATATTTATTTTTTTTACCATAAATATTTCTTTCCAGACTTCAACAACAATAACATACCTAGTGTATTTTCATAAAGTGGGATTTGAAAATGGTAGAGTGTACGCCATCCCTAGCACTACCTCAGAGATAAGATAGAGATGTTATTTTCGATAAATCCTCGACTCAAAACAAAAAACAGTCTAGAAAAAAATGCAATAAACGATAATCAACTTGTCTTGTAATTATTTGGGAAATCATGCCCATCTTTGTCCCTCTCATTGTGTTATAGTGACCAATTAATATATTATTATTCCCACAATCTAAGTCAAATTAATTTCACCTATATTAGTGACTATCTAAAGATTAGCACATGTAGTACAAGAGCAAACTCCATTATGTGATTATTTTTTTGGGTGTATGAATTTGTGGATTATTAAAATTAAATAATTCCATGCTTTAATTTGTACGTCTTAATTTTCGATCAACTGATTATATACCCAATTGATATAATTATGCATTGTCATTCCATTTAAAAAAAAACTTGTTTGGCTTTAGGAACTTGTCATTAAGGGTGTTAGAATCAACTATAAAGTGTTCATCATCATGTCAAAAGCTATATAGTTGATAGCAAAAGCGTCATTATTTCTTAATTACCAAGCCCATCAAACAAGCGCCATGCATGTTTGACCATGACTCTCCGGGCCACCCCCGACCCACATCACCAAATACAGGAGTTTGGCATTACCCAACAATCATCATCCACTTGTTAGGATCAAACGCTTACTATCATGTTAAGCTATAGCTGATAGCAAAGGTGCCACAACTTTATTTCTTAGGCGCTAGGCTCATTAAACAAGTGTCATGTTCAACCATGCTCCGTCCCAAACCATCCCCGGCACACATCACCTAGGCCTCATTATAGGCAGGATGTTGACGTTACTCAACAATATATCCACCACTTGTTAGGATCAAACACTTACTATCATGTCAAAAACCATAACTGATAGAAAGGGCACCAAAACTTTATTTCTTAAGCTAACTCACAAGCAAGTGTCGTATTGTTTGACCTTAATTAACTCTAATCCAGGTCATTCCTGACCCATCACCTAGTAGAGATCTCACCATAGGCAGGATATTAACGTTTTCCAACAACCCCCCACTTTTTAGAATCAAGCGTTTATAAGTTATAACTATCATGTCAGAAGCTATAACTTATAGCAAGGGTATCTCAACTTTATTTCTTAATTAAGTTCATATATCAAGAAATTAGCGCCATGTTCTACCATGACTCCTTCTGAAACCATCCCGAACCCACATCACCTACGCCTCGCACAGGATATTGACGTTACCCAACAAAGGATAAAATAAAAAAATTTAAGTTAATCCTTAACAAAAGTAGCTAGTAAGAGTTGTTGGTAGCTGCATGAAAATGTCAAAGCTCAAAGGGTAATAACCATAAAGAAGAAGAGGGCATATATGTCATTTCACACCTAAGATGGTTGAACAAGGAAACTCAAAAAGCATCCGTTTCCATATCCTTTGTCAAGAACCTACCGCTATAGCTTTATCTAAAAAACAAAATATATTTTTCTTTTAAAAATTCAAATAAAATCATCGTCGTCTTCTTCTTCTCCTTCTTCTTCTTCAGTTTAAAAATAGATTTGTCTTTTTGCTTCATTAGCATTCAATTGGCATTTCCTTATCCTCTCTTCACAAAAAAAAAGGAGGAAAAAAAGTTTTGTTTCTCTCTATCTTTACTACCGTACACCGACTGATGCTAGCTGTCTTACCTTTTTCTTTTCTCTCTCTATAAAGGAAACAGTCTGGTGCATAAAGCATGCATCCTACACGTCTCTCTGTGTATAAATAGCACAAGAAAAGAGTAAACATAAAGAGTTTGCGATCACAAGTTTTAGTGATATATCGAAAAATGGGTCTTCAAAGTCATGATAACCAAATTTCTTTTGGAAGTCATGATCATCATCATCATCAGTTTCATCAACAACCTCAGCAGCATCAGCACCAGCACCAGCACCTGTTATTCCATAATAATACTGATCAGCAAAACAACGCTGATCAGATTTCTTTTGGAATGTTACATCAGTCATCTTCTGTCATACCAGAAAACTTCGTGTAATTTATTTTTGCGTTTAGAGAAAAAACAGATTTTTTTTGTCAATTATTATTTTGTTTTTATTGTTCGCGGAGTAATTTTTTTTTTTCTTGTGCAGAAACAAAGAGAGTAGCAGTGCTGGAGGTTATGATTTAGGTGAACTAGATGATCAAGCCCTTTTCCTTTACCTTGATGCTCAAGATCCTTCTTCAAATCATGACCAAATACGTACGTGTGTTTACTTTTTTATATTTTAAATTTCTTTAGTGAAAATTCTGTTCGGCCATGCTTTTCTCATATTCTTAATTAACTTTTGATTCAATAAAATTGTAGTTTTGTTGTAAGGAGATTCTATCTAAGATTGTTGTTCTTTTTGACCAAATCCTCACATAACCATTGCTTTTAATTTCCCTTGAAATCAGAAAGGAAAATAAATTGTTTTGGTCTTTGTTGGCCGTTGTTTCGGTCAAGCACTTTCTTTTTTTTTTGTCCAATTCCGTCTAAAGCTTTTGAATATCTTGTTGAAAATCTTCGGTTTCTTCTATTTCGTGATTTATTTAATTTTTTTTCTCTATTTCATGATTTATAGCTTTTAAACTTCAGTTTATATGACACTTCTCAGATTTTAAAAGTCAAATAAATTTTTCTTTGATCGTGATTTTTTACATGAAATCCGAATTGTAACACATAAATCGAAACAAAGGAAGTTTCTCTCTTTGTCTCTTTGTTGACAACTTTCTAAAATTTTCAGTTACAATTTTGCAGAAAATAATTCATCAGAGATGATGAGACCACCAACTCTCAACATTTTCCCATCACAACCTATGCATGTTGAGCCATCATCCACAAAGGTACATAGAATTAAACTCAAATTTGGATATTTAGTACAAGTGTAATTAATTTTCCACTCTTAACTCGGGTTCGAGCTCTCGAAATAGAAAAAATCTTGTTTGGTGCGCTGCCTCCAAAAGTGGGCTCTGCAAAGCGTGAATTCAGATTTAATTGGACTTCAATACGGGTACCGAACACCGGGGCAGAATACCAAACAAAGAAGTGTAATTTGATGTGTATACAAATGCAGTATATATATAATAATAATACTAATGTTTCATTTTCTTGTCCTTAACTACTTTGTTTTCTAATTAAGTTTTAATTATGACTTGTTATTAATTAATTTCTATTTTTGGTAGGGAAATGCTGGATTTGTTTCAAGTGGTTCTGAGAAATCATCTGAGCCGTCCATAATGGAGTTATCAAAGTCCAAAAATAATGTTCTTTCTACTTCTTCTGGACCTGAACCTAAAATTGCTAAGGTATTTTTTGTATATTAATTCTTTTTTTTTGTAGGAGGATCTGGAGTACGATGGTCAAATTACTTAATTTCGATGGGAATTTTGAAATTAAATTTACATGTTCAAAAAGTATTACAAGTGATAATAACTAATAATTCAAAAGATAAAAAAAATAGTTAAGAAACTCGTGGTCAATTTTTTTTTTACATAGTGTCACATAAATTGAAACAAAATAAATTAATACTTTTTTTTCTCGAGTAGTCGAAAGGTTGGTAGCTCTTTCATTTTATGCTATTTTTTTTTTAAATTTAATTTTTCGTATAATTTTTGTAATTGGTTGGTGGCAGCGAGAGTGGAACAGGAAGGGTAATTCAGGTTCAGAGCAAAATGCACCTAAAGCAACGGATCATAAGGTAAGATTTCTAATTTTCTTAAAAAGACAGTTTGCTGCACAAAGCCTCTTGCGTTTATGCGGTGTTCGGAAAAGAATCGGACCTCAAAGAGTGTGATGTAGACAATATAACCTATTCTAATGCAAATATTAGTGACTGCATCCACGGCTCAAACCTACTGATTTCTTGTTTGAGGAAATCAATATGATTTTTTTATGCTATTTATTTTTCTTCTTTAGGAATTTTTTTTTTTTTTTTTTTTTTTTTTTTTGCAGACATTAAGGAGACTTGCTCAGAATAGAGAGGCAGCTAGGAAAAGCAGAATTAGGAAAAAGGTACTTAATTAATTACTCTCTCCGATCATTTTGCTTGTCGTCTTTATTGAAAATAGATGATCCAAAATAGTTATCATTTTAGAAAATTAAGGTATAATCAGTTGTTTGTTTCCATCTTTACCCTTATTCATAAATATAGAGATATATTAATATAGTGCAAAAGATAAAATTATTAAATATTTAAGAGTAATAAACAAGGATAGTTTAGTTAAATTGCACTCTAGTTTAGTCAAATTTTTGAGGGGCGTGTAAACAAAAAATGTGACCAGTAAAGTGGTCCGGAGGAAATAGTGGTCGATGAAGTGGGTTAAGAACCATGAGGTCTGAGGTCTCAGATCCAAATCCGAGTGGAGACAAAAAACACTAGGTGATTCTTCCCATATGTTCTAGCCTTGGCAGACAGAGTTACCTGGTCTCATTAAAAATAAACTTTAATTATCATTTTGTTTTTGTAGTTAGAACAAGAGCATCATGCTCTACCAATTATTTTATAGAAATTTGTTCATCTACTTTTAATTATTTTTCCAAATTGCAGGCTTACATTCAACAGCTAGAGGCAAGTAGGATCAGGCTTGCCCAATTAGAGCAAGAACTACAAAGGGCTAGATCTCAAGTAATATTTTTTTTAGCTTACCAAACTCAAACTATTACTATAAAGCTTAATTTATCAATAGTATTATATATATGGTGTTGAAAGAGAATTCTCGACGTAACCGATAAAGTTGATGCCATGTGATCTCACGAGTTCAAATTGTAAAAATAGCCTCGGCTGCATACAATAGAACCTGTTGGTCCAATCCTTCTCCGGATTTCATGCATGGCGTGAACTTAGTGCACTAAACTGTCTTCTTTTATATTATATGAAAATGACTCCAAGAAAAATCAAATATTTTTGTAGGGTTTTCATTTTGGAGGTAATGCTATATTAGGAGGAGACCAAGGACTTCCTGGTAACATGAGTTCAGGTACAAAATTTCATTAATCCATAAAGCTAGGGGTGTGTTTGGTATAACAGAAGTTCCTTTTTAGGAAAAGTGTTTTCATCAGCAAGTCATTTTCTGATATTCATCAGTTACGATCCCCCGTCTCAAATTATTTATCGTTTTTTAAAAAAGTTATCTCAAATTAATTTTCATTTTAAAAGTTAAAGACAAAATTCATTATTCTTTTCCCATTTTACCCTTTGTAGTAATTATTTTGAAGATTACAAACACTTTATTATGGGGAGTTCACATAGATAAAGTATTCATGGAATATAACTGTCATCCTACAAACACACTCTCGATTTGCTATTGTATTTTTTAACTCCGTTTCGAAATAAGTGTGACTTTTTTCGAGAGTTTTTGACTAATCCTCGAAGCTTTGATTAGATCAACTCAATATGTTAAAAAATTCAGATATTCAACAACTATAGGAAAAATACTATAGGTTGCAGTCTTTTTAGTTACTCCTCTGTCTCAAATTATCTGTTGTGCTTTTTTAAAATAGTTCTCTCAAATTATTTGTCATTTTAGAAATTTCAAGACAAAATTTATTGTTCTTTCCCCATTTTACCCTTAGTACGTAATTGTTTTTGAAGGTTATAAACACTTTTATTATGGGGAGATGACACATAGATAAAGTAAATATTAAATGAAGAGAGATTATATCTTAAGACATAAATAAGGACAAAATAATCAAACTTTCTCCTAAGAGGCATGTAAGAGATAAACACGACAAATGATTTGAGACGGAGGGAGTATCAAAGAAAACAATTTCTATTCAAGAGAAGAAAATGACTTCGCCCTCACTTATGACCATAGTTATTTTCCATTGAATTATTTTATCTTCGTAAGTTGCAAGTCTTTCTCAATATGATAAAAAGTGAGTACAATATTTTAATATGTTGATTAATGTTTACGTAGTTTGAATCTCACTGCTACTCATTATCAAAATGAATTTTCACGTGCTCGAAAATTTTAGATGCTGCAGTGTTTGATATGGAGTATTCGAGGTGGTTGGAGGAACATCATCGTCTTATGTGCGAGCTACGAAATGCAGTGACCGAACATTTCCCGGAGAACGAACTTCGAATGTATGTCGAAAATTGCGTAACACATTACGATGAAATCATGAATCTCAAGAGCATGCTTGTTAAATCCGATGTCTTTCACCTTGTTTCCGGCATGTGGAAAACTCCCGCGGAGCGTTGTTTCATTTGGATGGGAGATTTCCGTCCATCCGAGCTCATCAAGGTACGTACACGTGTATAAAATATAGTAACGAGTTTAACCTTTATATGCTGACAATAGCGAAAATGTAACTCGTGTTATATATGTTACACATCGCCTAAAAGTTAAGTACAATTGTGAGTACCTATTCATAATATATAAGTGAAATAACTAGCTTGGAAAATAAAATAAGTTAGTACATGTTACGATATGATAGCATATAAGTTGCTTAAATCCTAATACAAAACCCTAGTTTGCCTCAGGTAATACTCTATTCGTTTCAATTTGTTTAACCTATTTTGACTTGGCACGGAGTTTAAGAGAATAAAGAAAACTTTTAAATCTTGTGATCTTAAATTAAAGATATGTCAAATATACCAAAATGCCCTTTAATCTTGTAGTCTTAAACATGCCATGTGGAAAGTTGAAATTAAAGAGTTGCTAAAAAGGGAAAGAGTTATTCTTTTATAAACAGACTAAAAAGGAAAGTAGGTCAAACAAATTGAAACAGAGGGAATAAATAGTATGTTTTTTCTTCTCTTTATATTTTTCCTTCTCATTTTTGTTTTCTAAGTTCAAGTCTCACTGTCACCATTATTAAAAAAAGTTTCACGTGATTGACCCATAAAAAAAAGTTAGACTCGCATGTAAGGGTATGTGTTGAGATATGATTAAGTGAATAGAACTTTGCTCTTTCTAACTGTTTATTAAACTTTTAAATGAGATAATCACACACTCGACAGTTACTATTACAATGAGCTAACTTTGGTTTATTTTTTTTAATGATCATGAATGAATTAGATTATCCTGAGTCAGATTGAGCCATTAACAGAACAACAATTTGTGGGAATTTGTGGATTACAACAATCAACACAAGAAGCTGAGGAAGCTCTTTCACAAGGGCTAGAAAATTTGAATCAGTCAGTTTCAGATACAATTGTCTCTGATGCATTGTTGGCTAATTGCCCTCAAAACATGGCCAATTACATGGGACAAATGGCTCTTGCCATCAACAAACTCTCCACTATTGAAGGCTTTGTTAGACAGGTAATATACATGGTCCCTCATATACAACTATTTATAAACTCATGTATAGTAATATACTCCCTTCAATACAATTTATGTGACTATAACAACATACTCAGTGTAATTCCATAAGTGGAATTTGGAGAGGATGGTGTGTATGCAGATCTTACCCCTATTTTGTGAAGGTAGAGAGGTTATTTCCGATAGATCCTCGACTCAAGTAAAACATATCAAATGAAAAGATTTTTCTTGAAATTTATGGATTAAGACATGTCATAAAATTTGCGTGATTATAAATCTCATATTTCAAAGAGACTTATTCGTAGATATTTTTTAGGTGACCCGATGGTATAAAATAACTTTTTATTATAAATAATCTTATACCCTAATAGTATAAAAAAATATTGTTACACTACTAGTGTATGTACTTTAACATGTTATAATAGGTAACCTATCTCATTTTTCAGGTTACATACTTAATTATCCTTATTTTTTTTTATGAGTGGTCACCTGTTGTTGTTGTAGTTATCTTTTTTAAGTGAGTCGATAGTGTAAAAATACATAGAAGTAAGACTCTTACTACTATTTAGTTAATGCTAAATTAAATCTCTTAACATAATTAGCAGTTGAGACTTGAGATAGAGTCAAATGAAGTGATTTTGATAGAATGGTAGGGCCAAGATAGAAGAAGTATATATATATCTACTCCTAGTTTAGTTGGAAAACCTACTCCATCATGTATGACCTTTTCTCTCCAACTCTTTTCCATATATAGACCTCATTTAATCAGTATGTGTGACCAATATTTACCTATAAGAAATGACCTTGCACTCTTGTTGATTGCAAAGATGTCATTTGAACAAAATTTATCTAAAATTCAAGCCTAACTGACTCGGCCTGGCCCGGTCGCCCTACGCGACTGGCTCTTCAAAAGGCTAAACTCTTGGACTCTTCTATTCTACTTTCTCTAGGAATCCGAAGCTATGTGGGCAACTCGTACAATTAGTTTTCGATTGTCGAGTCTGATCGATCCGACTGATCTTTTTCCTGCCCCCGACCTCTCACTTTGTTTTGTTCTTCTTCTGTACCATCGCTTAAATGAATACACCCAATCGTCCTATTCCTATTCTAGAAATCCTGCAAACTATTAATCGAAGTACTTTCAATTGTCAAAAGTAGGAGCTTAAAACCTAGGGAATCTTAGTAGCTCAGTTAATTGGCTACATGAACTTTCACCTTGTTGGTGAGGATTCGATTCTCCACCTTGTATTCCCTTCTCCGTTTCTCCTTCCCGTACCCTCATTTTTCTCTCTTAAAAATAGGAGCTTAAAACCCTAATTTGGTAGAGTATATTAATGTCATTTTTGAATGAATTTCAGTACAAAACAACACGAGTACAAACTTGTAAAACTGACACTACCAAATACATTAGGGGAGAGACCCAAAAATATAAGTTTAGGCCCATATATTTGTATGAAAGTCATAGTCATAAACCTATTAACTTCGAACACAATTATATACGGGTTCAACTAAATCTAATAACTTCTACAAACACTATGTTTATGTTAAAAATTCATTAAAGATGTATACAAATTAAATTAAGAATCCATATATTGACACTTGAAGCGTTAAAGTCGTCGATTTAAAATTCAAAACCGATTAAATTAAAACCCTGGCTCCACTTCTTAATCATGAAAATATCGAGTAGTTATTAACTTATTATGTACATGTTCTATAATATTTAAATTTTGTAATTCCTAGCTAATAGTAGTTGTCTTTTCACATTCTGAATTTGTAATGACATCTTACATTAAGTCAATAACTACCCTATAGTCACAATAATTATTGGGATTTCCACATATTTGTTTTTACACTGATGGTGATTTAAAACATTAATTAAACATAAATTGACTTCTTACTTGATCATATATTCAAAAGGGATGCGGATGTCATAGATGAATCATTTCTAATAGTTCGATGATATATTTGAGCCTTTTCCCTATTCAAAATACGAGTTAATGACTATTTATTCATTTACAGGCGGATAATTTGAGACACCAGACAATTCATCGACTTCATCAAATCCTGACGAGTCGTCAAGCTGCACGGTGTTTTCTGGCAATTGCTGAATATTTCCATAGGCTCAGAGCTCTCAGCTCTCTTTGGTTGGCTCGTCCTCGACAAGAATAACTTAAAAACTTTTTATTAGCTAGCTAGCCAAGGTTAATTTCTATTAGGTCCATCTTAATATATATATTTTCCTTAAAATTACTCACTTTTTTTTTTAAAATCCTTTTTGTATTTCTAGTTTTCCTTTAACCCTCTACTTTTCATATAGATGTATAGACAAACTATAGAAATTACCAGAGTAAAATGTAAAAGTAGAAGTTCATGATCTCCTTTTAATTATGTCTTTTGATCTTTTTAATTATGGTTCTTTTTTTTTTTTCCTTTTATGATTGGTTTGAGACTGGCTTTCCTTGAGCTGAGGGTCTATTGGAAACTGACTCTTTATCTTTGAGGTAGGGTTAAGATCTGCGTAATGGCTTAATGGCTTCGCGTGCAACATGCGTAATGACTTAGTATTATCCCTTGACGCCCAGACAGACGTGCCTTTGGCTTAATGGCTTCGATCGGGTGCAACTTGCATTCAAAGACTCGATGGTTCACGAGCTTCTGTAATTCCCACCAAGTATTGCATTTCGCTACATTTTTCATGAAAACTCTACCCTCCTAGACCCATAAATCCTTGGAGATTTTCCTATATATAAGACTCATAATTATAAAATAGTAGTAGGAGATTTTCGTTTACGATTCATAGCAATAGATTTTTTTATAGAACCTATACAAATGTTTGTTTAATTTCTACTGAGTGTGCAAGTCTTGTAATGAAAACTCTGTTGCCATTTTGTTGTGATGGTTAGCCTTACCTTACCTGTTGATTTAACTCTTCTTTTGCTGAAATGTCTTAACAGTGAAAAAGGAAAACAGATACTATAAGAAAATAATCATGTATATATACTACTTTTGAATGATGTTATTTTCATTAAATTTCATCTATATATGCCAATGGAACTGATAGTGTTAACTGTCAAGATTGCCTCAAATTTTTTTATTCTGCTTCTTTATCTTGACTATTCCAATTCCGTCATGTTGTTTCAACTCCAGTTTGATCATGATTGTACAGTTTATTGGCCAACTTTTTCATGGAAGTGGAGTCAATTTGTTCGGGGCAGTTTCTTTTATGCATATATACTCTCTTTTTTTTTTACTGCTTGAAGCTAAAAAAGAGTATGATTGTACTGAGGTTTTCATTCTTTTTCTTGCCCTCGTTCCTGCATTTTAAGTTCTTGAGGACTTGATTGTACTCTACCTTATACATAGTGAATTTTGCTCATCGTTGCTTCCCAAACTTAGGTTTTTCCACATCAAGTTTGTGTGTCATCTATTGTCCTTCCAGATTTCTTTCTCGATTATTTTCATCAGTCCTGTTTTTGATATATGCTAATTCCTAACAAATAGGCTAAACAAACGTCACATACCAGAAAGTGCAAATTGATTTTTTTTTTTTAAGAAAACATGCAAATTGATTTTAAGGTCGAAGAACTAGAGAACTTACAAGGGAAAAAGTGCCAAGAAAGGCAAAACACACCAACGGAAAAACAAAGAAAAACACAAGCAGTGAGCCTGCAGTGTAAAACACTTGGATAAGCAAACACCAGCCTTGCTAAGGTAAGAAGAACTGTTTAATCTGTTATCCTCAGTTCATTTAAGCGCTGAATTGATAAATTGTTTTTCATCTCCTCGTTGTTTCCAGATTCTTCAATAAGGGCACAAGAAACGTGGAGCGCCTCATCGCGCTCCATGTTATAGTATAACATACCATCTTTAGTCACAACTATCTCAGAACAAATGTTGCATTTGATAACAGCCTTCTCATGTTTGAATGAGAATGAGAAAAAAAGTTCATAGTTGACGTGCTTTAATATCAAGGTCTTTGGAGCGCTACCACAAAAACGATCAATAAAATAATCGCATTTTGTGCAACAGTATGCCCGTCCAGAAATATCGTCTGTATAGTTTTGACAAGCAGGGCATTTGAGATTCCCATTATGAAACTCTGAGTACCAAGTTAACTTGAGAGGGTGGTGGGGATGACACATATGCTGAATCTTGGATGGAAGAGAGAAGCAAATATTGTCGATAAAGTAGTTGCAACCACCACAAACGAACCCCGTCGTGTACACAAAGTTGCACAAGCTGCATCTCAGGGACTTGGCCGAGTCATATTCCTTGAGAGAATGGCGGTGAGTGAAATGCGTGACTCCCTCACTCGGTTGTCTTGCACAAGCAGGAGGACGGTTTGTTATAGCTAAAGTTTTCAGCCGGTCCTGAAGTTTAGCCATTGAATCACTCTCCATTGCAAATTCTATTATAGCAGCACAGTCGAAGTGACAGAGGTAATCATGCTCATTGTTGTAAAATACCCAACAACCCGAAGAAGGAACAACTTTAGTACAAATTGAGCAAGAGAGAGTAGCAGCCTCACTGTTTATTGGTAATGAAAAGAACAGATGAAGAGGGCATTTCACTCTCAGGCCCAAAGTTATCGGTATAGAAGCACATTCAACGTGAAGATTGAAATTGCACGACTCACAACAATAGTACGATTGGAACAAAGAAAGTTCAGCATCATCAACCCCACAAGCCACACAATGAAACTGACAATCTCGGCTATTGGCTAACTGAAATGGCCTCAGAATAAGAGTGTGGTCATAGCCGGGATGAAAATCATGTCGAATTTCTCTAGGGAAATTACAACACACATCATGAAGATAATAATCACAACGTAGGCAAGCATAACCTCGAGTACCAGAGATTATGGTATCGCAAAAGTTGCATTTGATTTCTTCTGTCTCTGTCAGGTGCAAACGCAGCAACGGATGACAACGACTGAAGTGATTTAAGTCAACGTAACGAATAGGAGGATCTGAGACATCAGCAAAAGCAGCTCTTAGTAACTGATTCATTCGCAATGGCTTCCCTCCTCCTCGCACATTTTGCATTATACATTGATTTTTGTCTTTGTCATTCAACTTCTCTGCTTCTTCCTTAGCGGTATACATCAAAATTTCTTTTCTCTTCTGCTGTAGTTGCTTTGTAATGGAAAATAGGATGAGTGGAGTGAAATATGTATTGGATAAATATGTATATATATACAGATACAACTCTCCCTCTTTTTCTTGGGAAGATTAAACAGTTTTTGATCCATAAATTCTTGATAAGTTCTAAATACTGACATGCTTTGGCAAAATTTTCTCTTCTCCTAATGCTAATCAATATAAGCACTTTCCCAAGACTGAAGTGTGCATATTTATATTCTCTTTCTTTTATACTCCTTCCGTACATCTTTACTTGTCCATTATACTAAAAATAGATGTCCAACAATAGTTGTCCAGTTTGGAAAACCAATGGATAATTTATCATTTTATGTCCATTTTACCCTTGCTATTAAATACTATTCATTACCCATTGCATTTCTCAAAGCATTAAGTTTATTATACTCAAAGGGTGATATAGTAAATTACCCCTATTATTTAAGGTGTGTGTCAAGTCAATAGTAGACAAGTAAGTAAAGATGGACGGAGGGAGTAGTGGCGGGATAAATGGTTGAGCTTTATCAATATCTTGAGTTAACCTGGATCCAGAAAATATTCAGTCTTGGGAAAAATGAATATGTAATTAGCATTAGGGAGTACAGCAGAAATACTGTATGTAAACTTCTGTCTTGGGAACTGATATGATTAATTAGCATTAGGAAAAATAAATTTTGTTTTTAAAACATGCCATTGGGATTAGTTGTTAAATTTATTGGTGGAGGAATCAAAGCACACGCCTGATTATAAAGTAAATGTAATCAGTCTTGATATCATTAGTATTAGTATTTACAACAACTTATCAAGAATTTATGAATTAATCTTCCCAAAACAAAAGGAAACAGAGAGAGAGTAGCTGCAACAAATCTATATATTTGTACATAAACAGTTTGCATCCACTAAGAAGTTTCAGTAAAAATAGAGAACGACGCCTGCAGAGGAAGGCAGTCATTGCGAATGTGTCAGTTACTACGAGCTGCTTTTGCTGATGTATCAGATCGTCCTCCTCCTCGTGATGTTGTCGTAAATCACTTCAGCCATCGTTATCCATTCCTGCGATTGCACCTTCGTGAGAATGAAGGAATCAGTTGCAGCTTTTGCAATATCATCATCTCTGGTTGGGCTTATGCTTGTGAGAAGCATTGTGATTATTACCTTCAGGATGTGTGTAGTAATTTCCCTTGAGAAATTCGCCATGGTTTTCATCCTGGCTCTGACCACACTCTTATGCTCAAGCCCTTTCAATCCACTGGCCGAGAGCAGCTTCATTGCGCTGCTTGTGGACATGATGATTCTGTTCATTCTCTGTTCCAGTCTTACTATGGCTGCCAGTCGTGCAATTTCAATATTCATGTTGAATGTGCTTCTATACCTATTGCATTATATCGTAATGTGAAATATCCGCTTCATTTGTTCGTTACCTTTCCTATAATCAGTGAGGCTGCTACTCTCTTTTGCTCAATTTGTGCTAAAGCTGTTCCCACTTCTGGATGCTGGCTATTTTACCTATTTTACAACCATGAGCATGATTACCTCCGTCACTTCGACTGTGCTGCTGTATCAGAATACCGAATGGAGAATGATTCCATGGGTAGACTTCAAAACCAGCTGCAAACTCTGGCGACAACAAATCGCCCTCCTACACTTGCAGGTCAATTGTGTGGGGACGTTACACATTTCTACTATTGCGCCTCATGCAAATTTATTATGAATCGCCAGTGTGCTGGAGCTCCCAAGACCTTGACCCTGGCGGACAATGTGGAATCTGACAACAATGTGTCCAAGATGGATAGGCTATCAATTCAACGCTTAAATGAAGCGAGGATAGCTGAGTAAACCGTAATTAGTTCCTCAGGAAGACTGGAAGTTTCGGGAAGTTGCAGTATGAAGGTGTTTGTTTTTGGCAGTGTGTTATGTCTTGGTGTGTTTGTTGCTTTACCTTTTCCTTTTTAGTTTCCTGCTGGTGTGCTTGTTTCTGCTATGTGATTTCAGTAATGTGTCTGCTGTCTGTGTTATCTTTGAATGAAAACTCTGTTACCTTCTTTTTTTTATTACCTTCCTCGCGTTTGTGTATGATGAAGTCCATTTGATTTCTAAAAATGAGTTTTTAGGGAGCCACTACACAGTAAGTTCTAGAAGTTACAAAGAAAGTTTTGAGGTCATATTGGTCATGGATTGGGAATGGAAATTTAACTCTATGAGATTGAATCTCTTGCTGCTCCTCTCTAGCTCAGTGGTAGAGCGGTCGGATGTTAACGGAATGGTGATGGTTAGGCATAATTTACCTGTGGGTTTTACTCTTCTTTTGCAACTGAGAATCTTATTTGTAGTAAGCCTTCAATAATAATTTTATAAAGACTGTGACTTAATCCGGCACTTTCATCAGATCAGTGGCGGAGTCAGAATTTTTACTAAGGGGATTCGAAATATGAAGAAGCAAACAAACAAAAATTATAGGTCTAAAACGGAGCGAGGCGGGGGAGAAAAAGGCTAACCTTAACCTTTTAAATTTAACTTGATTTGTCGTGTTCTATTTAGCGTTTTTTTCCTACTTTACCCTACTCTATCAAACCTTAATTTTTTTTTATGTTTTATTTTCCTTTTATTTTGAACTATTCTACTTTATTTTGAACAATTTTAAATTCTGAATTAGTGCTTATTCAATCATATATTACTTTGAAAATCGTCAATTTTTTTTAAAAAGGTGTAAGGATTGAGTTACTAATATTATAATACATATTTAGAAGCTAAATAAATGACATCACCGATTTTAGTTCATTTAGTTCAATTTACTAGGTTAGTCATTTGAAGAAAGAAAAATAAAAGACAAATGATGAATAAATCAAAATAAGTATAGTTTAATTTAGTTTCCATCTCTTTAGAATAGAATTGAAAAAAAAAAATAGGAAAGAAATACCATAAAATCAAAGAAACTAAAATTCAATTAAATAGATATTGTTAAAAAAATATTCACGACTTTTAAATTTCCTCATTCGAGTAAATTTAATTTCTTATTTTTTTAAAAAAAATCTACCTCAATTTCAAGTTTAATAACAGTTTATTTTTTTTATAAAAAGAAGTTTTTCAAGATAGTACATGAAAAGAGAGTTGCGTAGAAATAAAATGAGCAATTGAGATAAGAAAAAAAAAAGGAAAATTTGAAAAGAATGGACCTATTAAATTTGAACAATGACAAAATGAGAAGGATAAATAGCATAGAAGAGAAAAAAAAAAAAAAGAATAAAGCTTTACATTTAAGCCCAAAAATAATAAGGCTTTTTTATTGGATTGAGATTCTAGCCAAAAAACGGGGCCCATATCCCTTACTATGGAAAAAGTCAAAGAAAAAAAAAAAGGGAAAAATGAATGCTTTCAACGCGAATCAAACCAGGGTGTGGTGGGTGAATTTGAACCCCCTTGCCCATCGAGCTAAGCTTTGCACTTGTTCCAAGAGGGTTCATTACAATAGATATAGGTGATAAAACTAAAATTTTGCATTACGTATAAGGTGTAATTTTTCGACGAAGGGAGTTCATATCTACCTAGATCCGCCACTGTATCAGATAATCAAACGAGCAGACTAGATTTGGTTAAGTACTGTTGGAAATAGATATTGGGTTGGGTCCACCCATAAGGGATATTAACTAGTCTCTTAGCCCACTAGCCTGTCCTCCTCTTAAACACTCAACTATAATGTAAGATCTTTTTAACCATAATATGACGGTCGTAGACAAAAGGAATTCATTGGCATCATCAAAGTTTCCACAAGCCATGATACGACCAGTGACACAAGTCTTGGTTGCTGTAGATACATTTCCACTAAGGAGATATTCGTAAGTCTCCTAAACTAGTATTTGTAAAATTATAATGAAATACTATAAGTCTACAACTAACAAATATTTCCTCAAGAATGATTAGTGAGTAGAGGGAAATTTTGGAAGGGAGTGAGGTGGGGTATTGTGAGTTGACAAGAACAATAATTTTTTCAAAAAGCAAAAAAGAATCAACTTTTTTAAGTGGAGGGTCTGCTTTTGTGAAGAATCTTTTGCAGTGAATGGCCTTTTTCAATTGATCTTATCTTATTGTACTATTCTTTTCCCCTTGTACATGCTCTTTTTTTTTTTTTTTGAAAAAAAGAACAACAAATTCCATTACACTACAAGTACGTCACAGAGGAGAGAAATTTGAGATGTATAGCAGTCTTGAAAATAAACCTTTGGTTACACACGAGGAAGATGATGGTGCAACTTTGAGACGTACCGGAGAAACAAGGCAGAAAATGAATGAAGATGACAAGGAAACTGATCAAGAAAATGTTGAATCCAAGAATAGACGAAGAATGAGGGAGTTACTACGAGCTTCTTTTGATGATGATGATCATCATCGTCCTCGTAGTGAGGGTACTTTGAATCACTTCAGCCATCGTCATCCGTTGGAACGATTTCACCTTCGAGAGAGTGATGGAATCAAATGCAACTTTTGCGATGTCATCATCTCTGGTCTGTGTTTTTCTTGCAAAGATTGTGATTATTACCTACATGAGAAGTACTGTAGTAATTTCCCTAAGGAAATTCGCCATGATTTTCATCCCGGCTCTGACCACACTCTTGTGCTAAGGCCCTTTAAAGCCGCCATTGGACAAGAGCAATTCCGTTGCTCTGCTTGTGGCGATGGCGATTCTGATCATCCCCTGTTCCGGTCATACTATTGCTGTGAGTCGTGCAATTTCAATCTTCATATCGAATGTGCTTCTATACCCATAATTCTGAACCCGAAAGTGAGATACCCACTTCATCTGTTCCTTTCATTTCCGAGAACCGGTGAGGCTGCTGCTCCTTTTTGTCCAATTTGTGCAAAAGCTGTTCCGAACTCGGGCTGCTGGGTATTTTACAACCATGATCATGATTACCCGTGTCACTTCGGATGTGCTGCTGTAACAGAATACGGAATGGAGAATGATTCCATGAGGAAACTACAGATCCGTCTACAAAATCTGGCGATAACAAATCGCCCTCCTGCTCGTGCAAGTCACCTGAGTGGGGACGTTGTAGTCACGCATTTCACTCACCGCCATCCTCTCAAAGAATATAACTCGGCCAATCCCCTGAGGTGCAACTTGTGCAACTTCGGATCCTCCACGGGTTACGTCTGCTGCAGTGGTTGCAGTTACTTCATCGACGAAATTTGTTTCGTCATTCCATCCAAGATTCAACATATGTCTCATCCACAACACCCTCTCAAGTTAACTTGCTACTTAGATTTTGTTAACCAGAGTCTCGAATGTTCGGGCTGCTTAGCTGATTTCAAAGACGGGCGTGGCAGGGGGTACTATTGCGCCACGTGCAAATTTATTATTACTCGTCAATGTGCTGCAGCTCCCAAAACCTTGACCTTGGCGCCGGATAATATCTCTTACGAACTATTTGTTTCATTCCCTTTTAAACACGAGATGGCAGAGATCAAGTGCAACATTTGTTCCGAGAAAGTGATGGCCAAAGACAGGCTGTTATACTATAATCTGGAGCGCGATGAAACTTTGCACGTGTTTTGTGCCATCGAAAAAGAATCTGGCGATGATGTGGCAAAGGAAATCAGGCTATCACTTCAACGCTTAAACGAAGTGAGGATAGTTGATTAAACCGAAATTAGTTCCTCAGCAAGACTGAAGTTTGTAAAAGGTGTTTGTTTGTTTTATTTTTTCGTTTTTGTTTCCGACTGGTGTTCTTGTTTCTGCTGTGTGATTTTAGTAATGTGTCTGCATCAATGTGTGTAATCTTGAAATGAAGACTCTGTTGCCTTTCTTTTCTGTTGGTTATGCATAATTTACCCTATGGATTTAACTCTTTCTTTTTTGCTTAAATGTGAAAAAATGATACAAAGTTGAATTAGTAGTATTATTCATGCCCAGTATGCAACTTATTGTATAGATTTTTACCTCCTATTATTCATAATTTAAATGTATCCCCAAATGTAAAACAAATAGGAGTAAAAAGACACTTTCTCATAATTGACCAGCTATTTAATTTGTGGGTAAAAAAGAAGAAGAAAGGCAACCAACAGATAAGGAAAATCGTGAAACATGCTGGCTTTCTACAATTGTGCACGTATAAAAACAACAAAGCGAAAGTAGTCCGGAAAATGAATTTAAGTTATACATATCGAAATAATGCAAAATTTTTTATACCATCAGTTTGATTTAACACCTTCTATATATAATAGGTTATTATTCAATTTTCAGTGTATCATATCAGTGCTTTTCCTAGGTTGGTGTCTACATACGTTTTCTGTTAAATTGATCGTGTATCTAGTGAGGTTTCTGGCTTACTTTGTGTTTTCTTTCGATTGTTTGTCGTCTTTGTCTAGAACCTTCCTGCATATAAGCTGTGGCCAAAAAAAAAAATTTGCTGCTGGCTCTCTCTATGATTGATTCTGTTGAATAAGTTGCCTAGTATGTCTAAAAATGATAAACTGCATTCTGAATCGTTCCAAATTTATCGGATGTCCTCGAAGGGATAGGAATCTCTGGATTGGTCTTATTTCCTAAAGGTATCCCTAATGTGATAATGTTATATGTTCACTTCAATATATTTTCCTTATTGAGAGCTTAATCATTTGTGTGAAACTGGGATGGAAAATTCCAAAAGCTAACCATTAACTTTTCCCTTTTCCCTTTTCTTCTTTCTGTATCTGTCATTAGTAGCAAAAGAACACATGTATTTGAATTTTGAAGAAGTCCTCACCTGAGTTTACCAGTGTGACTGGGGCAAATTATCAGACTTGCACTACTTTCTGAGATCGTCACTGTTAGTTGAGTGATCATATGAGAAATCAATTCGTATACAACGACGTTTAACCCGGTGATGTCAGGCTCCACCCCCACTCCCAAAACCACTTTATCTTTTCAATTTCTCTTACTCTTTTTCATCTATACAAATTTATCATCTTTTGATTAAATATCTGAATTGGATGCTTTACTCTGCAATGTATTATAAGTTGAGATCATCTAGCTATAAGGATCTTTTGTCAAGAAAGGATATACTTTTACTCTTTATTGAAGCGAGACTAGCAGTCGCGTGATTTGTGTTCAAACTCCATGGATTTCATTGGAGGAGAAAAGCTAGTTTAAACAAAAGAATCTTTATAGGACTTGGATTTTCAATTTCCAGAAGAGCAGGGCTTTATTCAAGAATAGTTTATAGGAAACTTATACTTTATTTTGCTTAGCTTTTCATTAGTTAAATAGAGATAGGACCATTTAGTTTGTTAGCAACCATTATCTTGTCTTCCAACTTTATTTTTTTTATATATGCTTCATTCTCAAAGCTTTAAGTATATATATAAATAATTCCGAAAAGCAACAATTACTTTTCCCTTTCTTCTTCTTTACAGTGTCTTCCATTGCAAGAAAGCATATATTGAGTGAAGCAAGATATGGAATCAGATCTTCACTACTTTAAGATTTTAAAATGTTAGCTAATCAACACTTCCACTTTGATGCGATCATTTTGACCCCGCTCTTCCTCTTTCTTATTCTCAAGTCTGAATGCTGATCTTGGAAGAAATCTCAGTGAATATATTGTTTGGAAGAAAACAACCATATTCTCCATTGCCGCACTTTGATCTTTCATTTTTCATACCAAATTCTACATTTCCGCTCTCTGATCTTTCATTTTTCATACCAACTTCTACATTTCCGCTCTCTGATCTTTCATTTTCATACCAAATTCTACATTGCTGCTCTTTCAGCTTTCATTTTCAGACCAAATACTAGATTGCCGCTCTTTCAGCTTCCATTTTCACACCATATTCTCCATTGCCGCACTTTCATCCTTCATTTTTCATACCAAATTCTACATTTCTGCTCTCTGATCTTTCATTTTCATACCAAATTCTACATTGCCGCTCTTTCAGCTTTCATTTTCAGACCAAATTCTACATTGCCGTTCTTTCAGCTTTCATTTTCAGACCAAATTCTACATTTCCACTCTCTGATCTTTCATTTTCATACCAAATTCTACATTTCCGCTCTCTGATCTTTCATTTTCATACCAAATTCATCATTGCAGAATTTTGAGCCTTCATTTCATACCAAATTCTACATTGCTACTCGTGGAGCTTTCACTTCATATCACCTTTACTTCCAGTATCTAAGAAAAACAATCAAAAAGAGAGAATTAGAAGAAGAACAAAAAACAAGGGCAGAGTTCAGACTTCAGAGTAGAAGTTAAAAAGGCTTATTACTGACTATACTGAACTCTGGAGATAGCTATGGATATCTTATCTAATGTTGTGGGAAAATTCATAGATTGCTTGATCCAGCCGGTTGTGCAACAGATTGGCTATTTGTTTTACTACAAGAGCAACATCAAATCTCTGGATAAAGAATCTGATAAGCTGGAGAATATCAGAAGTGGGGTGCAGCAAGGAGCGGAAGCTGCCAGGAGAAACTCACGTTACCTTGCACCAAACATCCAGGCTTGGTTAACTAGTGTTGATACCACTACTGAAGTTGTGGAAGGTGTAATGCAAGGTAGAGCTGAGGTTGAAAGAGGCTGTTTCTATGGTTGGTGTCCAAACTTGAAGTCACGTTACTCGCTGAGCAGGAGAGCTAAGAAAATTGAACTGGCTGTGATTGAACTCCGAAATTAAGGCAACAGTTATGTTGATTTCTCCTATCCTGTACCACCTGTTGAAATTGAAGCTATACCTAGTAACAGTGGTGAGGAGTTCGACTCCAGAAAATTGAAAGAGGAAGAGGTCATGGCAGCTTTGAGAGATGAGGGGGTCAGTATTATTGGGATATGTGGTATGGGTGGTGTTGGTAAGACGACACTGGCTAAGAAAATAAGAGCAAGGGTGAAACAAGAAAGGTTGTTTGATTATATTATCATGGTGACTGTCAGTCAACAACCAGACTTGAAAAAAGTTCAGGGTGAGATCGCTAGAGGAGTCGGTCTGACGTTGCAAGGGGACGATTTATGGCAGCGTGGAGATCTGCTGCGTTCAAGGTTAATGGATAAGGAAAGCCGCGTCCTTGTAATCTTGGATGATGTTTGGGAGGTTCTTGATCTAAAGAGGCTTGGAATTCCCAGTGGTAGCAACCACAACTATCGGTGCAAAGTGACATTGACGACGCGTCTCCAAGATGTTTGTAATGCTATGGAGGCTCAGAAGATCATAGTAGTTGGAATCTTATCTGAAAAGGAAGCATGGATTCTTTTTAGGCAGAAATCTGGTAATTCAGTTGACGATCCTTCTCTTCTTGACATAGCAAAAGATGTTTCCAAAGAATGCAAGGGGCTGCCACTTGCAATTATTACAGTTGCAAGAGCGCTAAAGCGTAAAACCAAGCCTTCGTGGGAGGATGCCCTTGTAGAATTGCAAAGATCAGCACCAAGAAATATCCCAGGAATGCTTACATACACATCAACCTCTGAAGCTAAGCTATAATCACTTAGAAAGTGATGAAGCCAGGTACCTCTTTTTGCTTTGTTCCTTGTTTGAGGAAGATAGTGATATTTGGACTGAAGAATTACTTAGATATGGAATGGGGCTTCGCATCTTTTCGGGAATTGAAAATTTAGAACATGCAAGAAATAGAGTGTGTCATCTGTTAGAAACATTGAAAGATTATTTCTTGTTATCCCAAGGTTTAGACAAAAATTATGTCAAAATGCATGATGTGGTCCGTGATGTGGCTATATATATTGCATTGGAGGGAGAGCATATTTGTATGGTAAGTCACGATGTGAACTCAGAAGTATTCCCAATAGGAGATTCTTACAAGAAATACAGTCACATGTCAATTGTTGCAAATAAATTTGAGTTTCTAAGGTTAGAACTCTTTAAAAGACCAATCAAATTACCTGATGATTTTTTTGATGGAATGAGTAAACTCAATGTCATAAGCCTGAGTGGATATAAGGAGTCCATTATGACTTTTCCAGCATCATTTCAGAGAATGTCAAATCTGCGGATGCTATGTCTGATTAATTTAAGGTTGGATGACATATCCATTATTGGGGAACTTGTCACTTTAGAAATTCTCAGCATCAGATATTCTCAGTTAGATGAGCTTCCAGTGGAGATAGGAAAATTGACCAATCTAATTATGTTAGAGTTTTGGAATGAGGATGTAAAACTTAAAAGGATTTCACCAGGGGCCTTATCAGGTCTAGTTCGATTGAAGGAACTACATGTGGTGGGAGTAGAACATTGTAGTTACTCCACCTTGAGGGAGCTGGAATCCTTATCGAGGTTGACTGCACTGACATTAATTGAATGTTCCGGAGATGTGATTTACAATAAATTAGTCCTTTCCTCCAAGATGACACTGTACACTCTAAAAGTGGGCCGACAAGCAAATCGCTACTTCGATACTTCACTCATGGATAAGTACAACCGGATTATGGATCTCGCGATCACTGAGAGCACCCCATTGGGTGATTGGATCCGCCGCTTGTTGAGGAAGAGCGAACTTGTAAGTTCACGTGGAAAGGGATCCAAGAATGTGCTGACCGAGTTGCTGCTCGATGGATTTCAGAACGTAAAAGATCTCCGCCTGGCTGATTGTAATTCATTGACACATTTATTAAATATCCACTGTAAGAACAATATTCCGTTTCTCAAACTTGTAAGACTGGAGGTAAGGGGCTGTAGTCATTTACAGTATCTTTTTTGTGTCCTTGGCTGCAGGGAACTCGACAGTAGCTTACCCTGATGATGAGGGAAAGGAGATCTTTCGGAGGACATATATCGGACCTCAACAGAAGATGGTCCAAGTAATCAAGTTCCCCAATTTGTATCACTTGTACCTTCATTCTCTCGAATGCTTCACTCACTTTTGCAGTGACACTGTTGAGGGCATTGAGTTCCCTCAGTTACAAAGAATGAGCTTCTTTAACTTACAGGAGTTCCAAAATTTCTGGCCTACAGTGAACAACTCAAATCCTCTTTTTGATGAAAAGGTGTGCTTCTACTGTTCTACATGTGACATATAATACAAAAAAAATCTTTTTCAGCTTTTGTTGGAAGGTTTTTGTGATTTAAAATATTACCTTATACTCAGTCCTCCATGATGTCATTGCAGTATATCTATATTCGATGATGATATCACGGAGGACGGCTTCACTCCTTCAATGAGAGACTCCTAAGTCCTCAATAATATCATCACCGTATATCTATATACTGTCTTGAAGGACTGTTTTATTAATCCTTAATTATTTATTGTTGTGGTTTATTTATTAATTTTCTTGTATTTTCATTAGTCTAAAAATAGTTAGATAATATTTTTATATTTTATTTTATTTTTTAAAAGAAATGGATTAAAAAAAGAAAATAATCTAAGCAAAAAAAGAAAAGAATTAAGATAAAATAAAACAAAACAAAACAGAATAGGAGCCAACAAGAATCCACCCTTTCATTTAAGAAATTTATTTTTCACTTCCTGTTATATTTGCAGGTTTCTTGTCCCATCCTGGAAGAGATAAGACTCTTTAATGCTAACAGCATAAGTGCTCTATGTTCTCACCAACTTCCAATTGTTTACTTCAGCAAACTTAAAGAATTGTATGTATGGAATTGTGGAAAGTTGAGAAACTTGATGTCTCCATCAGTGGCCAGAGGTGTTTTGAATATCCGAATACTACATATAAGTGACTGTGAGTCAATGGAAGAAGTGATCACAGAAGAGGAACAACAAGGAGAAGAAATCATAACTAATGAGCCCTTATTTCCCCTGTTGGAAGAGCTGTACCTTTACGAGCTGCCTAAGCTGGGGCATTTCTTTCTCACGAAGCATGCTCTTGAATTTCCATTTCTCAGGATGGTGGAGATATATGACTGCCCTGAAATGAAGACGTTTGTCCTTGGTTCTTTGAGTACACCGTTTCTCAGTGTACTACTGAAGAGTGATTTTGATATGAACAAATGGATACAACAGAGGTTCAATTCTAAGGTTTGTCTTTTGTATAACCAACAACTCTAGTGCTCTCGTTCCGTCATAACTTAATAATAGTAATAGTCATATACTTTTTTTATGTTTGTCACTTGAAGCAACTTTCTTTTACTTGCCCCAAATATTTCCAATTTGAAATCTGAAGCATCAGCGTAGTTCTTTTATCTTTAAAGTAAATATTGTACTTGCTAAGCTACTCATCTCTGTTGTTTTGCAATCTCTGCTCCCAGGAACAAAAAGCTAGTGCTAGCGATGAAGCCGAAGCTAGTCATGGCAGAAGCTAGTGATGTCTATGAATCCGAAGCTAGGAAGGTAATTAATAAGCACTCGATGAAATAGTCCAAGTACATCCAAGTTAGCTCGAACATCACCTGATACTTAAGCTCGTGATGGAGGTAACAAGAAGAGGCGGGTCTATATTATAATCCATGAACGCAACAATATTTGCCTAGAGACTTTGTATCAGTATTAGTAATATCTAGAAAATTATTGATTGTGAATGTAGTTATTATTGTTATTATATATAAACTTGTGGTTACTGTAGGATTCTATAACCTTCAAATTTTGAATCCGCATGTGGTATCTAAATTCTTCTTTCATTATATTTAACATCTAATATGTAGCTTTATTTTCTCATGTCATCTTGCATTCTATGTCGTTTTGAAAGTTTTAAAGAATACTTTTCTGGAGATGCTCGTTAATCCATATTTAATCGAAGACTATATATAGCTATCTTACTGCTTGTGATGGAACGTTACATTGTATTTTGGCTCAATATTCAGTCCAAAAGCTCTTTAATATTGGAGTGAAGGGTAAAAACACACCTAAAGTATCCTGTTTCTCGAGTTTCATACCTAAACTATCAGGTGTGCGAGTTTTCTACTTGAACTGTCACCAATTATTTATCAAAATACACCTCAACTATCAATTATTTCATTTTTCTATCTGAACGATGGTGATATTTCAGTGGGTCTGTAGAAAAAGAATCACTAAAGGACCCTTAGCAGGTTAATCCTCAAAGGTGGTAGCTTGCAACCAACATTTCCTCTCTTTTTCCTAACACTTCTCTCTGCTCTATCCAATTGTGGCTATGCAGCCAAAGGTTGTACTACTTACAGAAAATTAAGGTTTTGGAAGAAAATGAGTGAGACAATTTTCCAAAACTCTAATTTGGAGCCATATTAATTCGAGGATCTTCAGCAGGGGAGAAAGGAGGGGAAGCTCGAACCTGTACACTATCTCTTTGGTAGAAACAGAGGTTGTCAAATCTTTACTTAAATTTTAGAGGATAAGAACTCGGTAAAGTCTTTCTTTCATTCTCAAAGTGTAGCAGCAACAGATTTTTGCAGAGATTGAGACCATGAGATACGTAAATGTTAAAGAGATATATTCATCATGGTTTAATATATGCAATTACTTTCATTATTGCTTCATTCTCGGGGATGAAACTTTTCGTAAGTGCAGTTAGATCACTGTTGGTTTCAAAGTTCACCTTTCAATAGTCTATGTGATTATGATATCTATTCCATTGCTGTTTATTGATTAAAGGTGTGCACTCTCAAATAATTTGAACTTTCAGACGAGATGGTCACACACTCACCAGAGTCCAAATCGAAGTGGTAATGTTTCTTATTTTTTATGAGGTAAGGGATGGCCACACACTCCAACAAAGTCCAAATCGAAATGGTAAAATTCTGTATGTTCTATGAAGGAAGTGGCAATGACAACCCAAAACAACCATGTCATGAAAATTTGTAGCATTGGGAAATAAATATCAACAATAATTGGCACCTAGGGGTTACCTTTTGTCGACAAAAATGTCTGCCATAAAAGTGTGGATATGATCAGAAGAGTTCAATTCAACGCGAGCACGATAAAAAAAAGTGGATGTTTTGATTTAAAATTCATGAAAACTGTTGTTTATATTTTAGACCATCATTGTAGATCAGATATACAATATTTGATGGTGAAGAGGAAATTATGATTGACAACATAAATTAATAGCTTTGAATTTGAAATTTCATTTTCTTCATTCTATTAGGTCAGTTCCTGAAAACTAGTAAATATTCAATTAATGTGAATTGGAGTATATGACTTGGAGATGCTATGTTCTTTTGTTGATTTTCGTGTTATCTTTTAGTGGGCTTGTTTCTTATCAGTTGTTTCAGGGCAGGTTTCATGTTGATGGGTATATCCTTGAATTATTTGAATTTTCCATGATCTGCTAATCATGTTCCAAGCATCACCAAAAGGGGACAACAGAAAAGTTGGCAGAAAGATCTTCAATAGTTCTTAAGTTTGCATAGTAGTAGCGTAGAGTCTGTATATCTCAGCCTTATTGATATTCTCTGCTGACTCTGTCTATGACTGGTTTTGCTGGATAATTTTAATTTCAGTTCGATAATGCTTAACTGCTTTTCCAAGGTTGGTGTCTGTGTATGTTTTCTGTTAAATTGATCGTGTATCTAATGAGGTTTCTGGCTGCCTTTGTGTCTCCACCTCCGCTCCCAAAACCCCTTTTTCTTTCCAAATTCTCTTACATTTTTTACGTATCATCTTTTGATTCAATATCTGAATAGGATGCTTTACTCTGCACTGTATTCTAAGATGATTGCGAGTCTATTGAAACAAGACTAGAACTCGCGTGATTTGTGTTCAAACTCCATCCATGGATTTCATTATAGGACTTAAATTTTGAATTTCCAGAAGAGCATGGCTTTATTCAAGAATAGTTTATAGGAAACTTATACTTTATTTTGCATAGCTTTTCATTAGTTAAATAGAAATAGGACCATTTAGCTTAGCAATCATTATTATGTCTTTCAATTTCATATTCTTATATATGCTTCATTCTCTAAGCTTTAAGTATATACATAAACAATTCTGAAAAGCAACAATTACTTCTCTCTTTTTTCTTCTTTACAGTGTCTGGTATTGCAAGAAAGCATATATTTTGGAAAAGTCCTGACATGAGTTTGAGTGAAGGAAGATATGCTAATCAACACTTTCACTTTAATGCTATCATTTTGACCCCACTCTTGTTATTCTCAAGCCTGTTATAAATATCAGTGAATATATTGCTTGGAAGAACACAACCAAATTCTCCATTGCCTCTCTTTGATCTTTCATTTTCATATCAAATTCTACTTTACCGCTCTTTCAGCTTTCATTTTCACACCAAATTCTCCAACACTGCTACTCTTTCATTTCATACCACATTCTCCATTTCCGCTCTCTGATCTTCTATTCACATACCAAATTCACATTGCCGCTCTTTCAGCTTTCATTTTCACACCAAATTCTCCAACACTGCTACTCTTTCATTTCATACCACATTCTCCATTTCCGCTCTCTGATCTTCTATTCACATACCAAATTCACATTGCCGCTCTTTCAGCTTTCATTTTCACACCAAATTCTCCAACACTGCTACTCTTTCATTTCATACCACATTCTCCATTTCCGCTCTCTGATCTTCTATTCACATACCAAATTCACATTGCCGCTCTTTCAGCTTTCATTTTCACACCAAATTCTCCAACACTGCTACTCTTTCATTTCATACCACATTCTCCATTTCCGCTCTCTGATCTTCTATTCTCATACCAAATTCTACATTGCCGCTCTTTCAGCTTTCATTTCACACCAAATTTTCCAACACTTTTTCTTTTTGACCATTCATTTCATATCACCTTTACTTCCCATAAATTAAGAAAACCAGTCAAAAAGAGAGAATTAGAAAGAAAAAAATTTAGCAGAGTTCAGACTTCAGAGTTGAAAAAGGCGTATTACTAAACTATACTGAACTCTGGAGATAGCTATGGATATCTTATCCAATGTTGTGGGAAAATTGATCGATTACTTGATCCAGCCGGTTGTGCAAGAGATTGGCTATTTGTTTTACTACAAGAGCAACATCAAATCTCTGGATAAAGAATCTGATAAGCTAGAGAATATCAGAAGTGGGGTGCAGCAAGGAGCGGAGGCTGCCCGGAGAAACTTACAAGTCATTTCACCCAACATTGATGCTTGGTTAACTAGTGTTAATACAACTACTGCAGATGTCGCAAGTATACTGCAAGGTAGAGCTGAGGTTGAAAGAGGCTGTTTCTATGGTTGGTGTCCAAACTTGAAGTCACGTTACTCGCTGAGCAGGAGAGCTAAGAGAATTTCACTGGAGGTGATTGAACTTCGAACTGAAGGCAACAATTATGCTGCTTTCTCGTATCCTGCAGTCGAAATTGAAGCTACACCCAGTAACAGTGACGAGGAGTTTGACTCCAGAAAAAAGAAGGAGGAAGAGGTCATGGCAGCTTTGAGAGATGAGGGAGTCACTATTATTGGGATATGTGGTCTGGGTGGCGTCGGTAAGACGACACTGGCCGAGAAAATTAGACAAAGGGCGAAACAAGAAAGGTTGTTTGATGAGGTTGTCATGGTAACTGTTAGTCAACAACCAGACTTGAAAAGAGTTCAGGGTGAGATTGCAAGAGGAGTCGGTCTAACATTACAAGGGGACAATGAAAGGAATCGTAGAGATCAATTGCATTCAAGGTTACTGGGTCAGGACAGTGTCCTTGTAATCTTGGATGATGTCTGGGAGGCTCTTGATCTTAACAAGCTTGGAATTCCCAGTGGTAGAAACCACAACTGTCGGTGCAAAGTGATCTTGACAACACGTCTACGAGATGTTTGTGAAATAATGGAGGCTCAGAAGATTATGGAAGTTGGAACCTTATCTGAAGAAGAGGCATGGATCCTTTTTAAGCAGAAAACCGGTGTGTTGGTTGAAGATCTTTCTTTTCATCACACAGCAAAAGATGTTGCGAAAGAATGCAAGGGGTTGCCGCTTGCAATTATTACGGTTGCTGGTGCGCTAAAGCGTAAAAGCAAGCCTTCTTGGGAGGATGCCCTTCTACAATTACAAAGATCAGCACCAACAAATATCCCAGGAGTGATTAAAAATGTGTATCGATCTCTCAAGCTTAGCTATGATTATTTGGAAAGTGATGAAGTCAGGTACCTGTTTTTGCTTTGTTCATTGTTTGAGGAAGATAGTAGTATTTGGCCTGGAGAATTACTTTATTATGGAATGGGGCTTGGCATCTTTTCAGAAATCAAAAATACAGAAGAAGCAAGAAAGAGGGTGTGTCATCTGTTAGAAACATTGAAAGATCGTTTCTTGTTATCAGAAGGCGACCACGAAATTTACGTCAAAATGCATGATGTGGTTCGTGATGTGGCTATATATATTGCGTCTGAGGGCAAACATGTCTTTATGGTAAATCACGATGTGAACTCGGAAGAGTTTCCAAGAAGAACTTCTTATGAGCCATACAGTCACATGTCAATTGTTGCAAATAAATTTGATGAGCTTCCTAGACCAATATTTTGCCCAAAACTGAAGCTTCTAATGTTAAAACTCCGTTTTGAAGAGACATTCAAATTACAGGACGATATTTTCGATGGAATGGGTAAACTCAATGTCATAAGCCTGAGTGGATATAGGGAGTCCATTCTGACTTTTCCAGCATCATTTCAGAGAATGTCAAATCTGCGGACGCTATGTCTGATTAATTTAAGGTTGGATGACATATCCATTATCGGGGAACTTATCACTTTAGAAATTCTCAGCATAAGAGATTCTCACTTAGAGGAGCTGCCAGTGGAAATAGGAAAATTGATCAATCTAATTATGCTTGAGTTTTGGAATTTTGAGCATGGAGAAGCACTTAAAAGGATTTCACCAGGGGTCTTATCAAGACTAGTTCGATTGGAGGAACTAGTTGTGGCGGAAGTAGAACATTGTAGTTATTCCACCTTGAGGGAGCTGGAATCCTTATCGAGATTGACTTCACTGACATTAATTGAATGTTCCGGAGATGTGATTTACAGTAACTTGGTCCTTCCCCCCAAGTTGACACAGTATTATCTGAAAGCGGGCCAACAAGATTTTCTTTACTTAGATACTTTACTCAAGAATAATTACAATAGGAGTATGGATCTCGAGGTCACAGAGAGCACCCCATTGGGTGATTGGATCCGCCACATGTTGAGGAAGAGCGAATTTGTACATTCAAGAGGAAATGGCTCCAAGAATGTGCTGACCGAGTTGTTGCTCGATGGATTTCAGAACTTGAAATATTTCCACCTGTCTGATTGTGATTCATTGACACATTTATTGAAGATCCACTGTCAGAATAATATTCCATTCACCGAACTCGAAGGACTGGAGTTACGCAGCTGTAATCGTCTACAGTATCTTTTTTGTATGTCGTTGGCTGCAGGGAGTTCGACAGTAGCTTGCCCTGATCATGATGAAGAAGAGGAGGTCTCTCGGAGGACACATAACGGACCAGAAGGAAGCCTTGAAATTCTTGATTGCTTAACTGAGGGCATTGAATTCCCTTATTTACGGATAATGCGCTTGTTGAGCTTACCGGAGTTCCAAAATTTCTGGCCTACAACCAACAACTCTATCACCAACTCAAATCCTCTTTTTGATGAAAAGGTGTGCTTCTACTGTTATACATGTGACGTATCATAGAAAAGTAAAACTTTTTCAGTTTTTATTTGGAAATTTTTTTATGAATTAAAATTTTATCTTATACTCTTTTATAAGAACCCGTAAACTTCAAATCTTTGATTCCTCTGTGTGTTAGAGCCATCAAATTATGATACCTTTTTTTTCAGTTTGTACTGGTTCATTTTTCAATTTGTACTTGAAGCTATAATGAATTTTCATCCCTTATATAAAATACAAAGCCTTCAACATTTGCAGGTTTCTTGTCCCTGCCTGGAAGAGCTATATATCAAAAGGGCTTACAGCATAACTGCTCTATGCTCTCACCAACTTCCAATTGCCTACTTCAGCAAACTTAAAACGTTGGAGTTACGGAGGTGTAGCAAGTTGAGAAACGTGATGTCTCCATCAGTGGCCAGAGGTGCTCTAAATCTCCAAATACTAGATATATTGGACTGCGAGTCAATGGAAGAAGTGATCACAGAAGTGGAACAAGGAGAAGAAATGATTAACGAGCCCTTTTTTCCCCGGTTGGAAAAGCTGAAACTTCGCAATATATCAAAGCTAGGGCATTTCTTTCTGACGAAGCGTGCTCTTGAATTTCCATTTCTCAGAGAAGTGAGGATTGAAAGCTGCCCTGAAATGAAGACGTTTGTCCTCGGTTCTGTGAGTACACCGAGTCTCAAAAGGGTGAACTATGATGTTGAGGTGAAAGTAGTTGATCTGAATAAATGGGTACAACAGAGGTTCAATTCTAAGGTTTGTCTTATGCCGCTAGCTGTATAACTAATTAAATCTAGTGCTCTCTTTCCATCTTAACTAGTACTCACTCCACTACTTAATAGTAATAGTAATATTCAAATACTCAAAATTTATGTTTGTCACTTGAAGCGACTTTCTTTTACTTGCCCCAAATATTTCCAATTAGAAATCTAAAGCATCAGCGTACTCTTATAAATATTGTACTTGCTAAGCTAGTAATCTCTCTTTTGTAATCTCTATTCTCAGGAAGAAGATGGCAGCGAATCTTGAATATGGCAGAAGCTGGTGTTGTCTATGAATCTAAAGCTAGGAAGGTAATAAGTACTCGATGAAATAGTCCAAGCGCTTGTGATGGGAATGTTTATATTGTATTTTGGCTCAATATTGAGAGAAAAACATATTAGGTGTACGATATTGCAATAAAAGGTGAAAACAAGCATATCCATATCCAAGAGTATAAAAACAAGACGAGAAAACAGTGTTTTGGATTGTGAACTGCTTACTAAATGAAGTCTTTCTTTAATATTCTTCTTTGATTTTTCTAGTCAACAGTTGCCTACAATTATTATTTGTTTGCTCTTTATATATGCTTTAGTCCATCTAACTATACGTGGATTCCGCTTCATCTTGAAGTTCTTGTGACACTTAGATCTACAGAACCGAAAGATCTGCACAGAGAAAAGCTTTTTCTTTACTTGATGAACACCCCAATAACCCCACTACTACACCTCATGAATTAATCTGAAATGTGCCTTCGTAATAAAATAGACAACCAGAGAGATCGACTTGTCACAAAACACTCTTTAGACTCATCGCAATTGAGCATTAGGTGAAAGAGTTTAATTACAATTCTTGCATGTGACACAATTAGTAACTGAACAGAAAATATAAGCTTTGAATACAGTACACCACTTCACTCAAGGTTAAATAGAGTATTGTCTAAAAATAATCGCGTAAATCATTAAAGGACCCATAGCAGGACAAAATGAAAACCATGACAAAGAAAAAATTGCAGGAATGCTACCATAGCAAAAGCTCAAGAAGAAGAAAGGGTTAGATCAATTTATTCAAGCTATTCTAACCAAGAAGTCGAGCATAGTAATAGCACATTGAAAGGGGTTAGCTCAATTTATTGATGCATATTTGGAACTCAAGGTAGGAATGCACAGTGAAAGTTCTTTCTTAGACCAGCTCAAACAAGAACTTAGTTGATTATATAGTACACACAATAAAAATGAAATTTATCTTCGTTTAAACTGGAAGCTAGTCTCAGACCAGATAATTCAGTGGAAGAAGTGATCACCGATATCCTTTCATTTTTCTCAAACAAATTTTAGCATTTCTATGCATTTTATGTGATCACCGATATCCTTTCATTTTCTCAAACAAATTTTAGCATTTCTATGCATTTTATGTAAAACTCTGCTGTACTATTTGAATACTAAGCTCGCGTGCATGAGCACATGAACCAAGCATTATATCTCTTCCTCTATCTGTACATATTTCACAGTCTCAGATTTGTCATCATCATACTCATCACACAAACAGAAAACTGGCTTTTTAATAAGGTAGAAGTCTAAAGCACGAAGACTAACGGGAGACTGTAGCTCTAATGTGTGCTGCTGGGAGTTCTACCTGAAAATAAAGTGTCCTGTTTTGTGATCACACTCATTTCAAGATGGACAAAAAGCATGTCATACTTCAAGAAACTCTTCGATCTCGATCTGAAGTGACTCTCCAATTGCCCGGGCAAATCATCGTCTGGTCAAAATTGAAGTAGCCAATGATCACATTTATGTTATGGAACTCTTTCCAATTAATGTGCTGTGACTTAACAATATTTCAATCAATTTCTATAAAATAGGAAATAGGAAATCATTTTTATAAAATAAGTGGGAAAAAAAACGAATGTGCTGAATGAGTTGGTCCTCGATGGATTTCAGAATGTGAAAGATCTCCGCCTCGCTGGTTTGAGCACCTTCTTGATACAAATCTTGAGTGTCAGAACGCGCCAGATGCACATATCCCAAAAAAATCATGAACTAACACACACGAAAAATCGAAAAATCCTCATTTCCTGTTTTGTGGAGCATATCGAGTAAAAATAAGCCTCGCCCGCCTTTCGAAAACAACGCGCATCATTTTATAGGTATTTACGGACGCGCCCAAGAAATTTGAGCGAAAACACGGCCAGAAGCACATATCCTAGAAAATTCATGGACTAACACACACGAAAAATCGAAAAATTCTCATTTCATGTTTCGTGGTGCATATCGAGTAAAAAAAAGCCTCGGCCGCCTTTCGAAAACAACGTACATCATTTTATAAGTCGTCGAGGACGCGCCCAAGAAATTTGAGCGGAAACACGGCCGGACATATCCCACAAAATTCATGGACTAACTAACACACATGAAAAAATGAAAAAATTCCCATTTCCTGTTTCGTGGTGCATATCGAGTAAAAAAAAAAGCCTCGATCGCCTTTCAAAAATAATGCACATCATTTTATAGGTCGTCACAGACGCGCCCAAGAAATTTGAGCAAAAACACGAGCGGACGCACGTATCCCAGAAAATTGATGGACTAACACATACGAAAAACTGAAAAAATCCTCATTTCCTGTTTCGTTGCACATATCGAGTAAAAAAAAGCCTCGGCCGCCTTTAAAAACAGCGCGCATCATTTTATAGGCCGTCACGAATGCGCCCAAGAAATCTGAGCGAAAACACGACCGGACGCATATATCCCAGAAAATTTATGGACTAACACACACGAAAAATAAAAAAATCCCCATTTCTTGTTTCGTGGCGCATATCGAGTAAAAAAAGCCTCGGCCGTCTTTCGAAAACAACGCACATCATTTTATAGGTCGTCACGGACGCGCCAGAGAAATTTGAGCGCAAACACGGCCGGACGCACATATCCCAGAAAATTTATGGACTAACACACACGAAAAACTGAAAAATCTCCATTTTCTGTTTCGTGGCGCATATCAAATAAAAAAAAGCCTCGGCCGCCTTATCCAAAGACTGCACACGAGAAACTTTGATAGTCTACATTATCTCTCTTCTTCTACTGTACATGTTTCACAGTCTCAGACTTGTCATTATCATACTCATCACACAGACAGAAAAATGGCCTTCTAATAAGGTAGAAGTCTAAAGCACGAATACTAACAGGAGACTGAGCCTCTAATGTGTGCTGCTCGGAATTCTGCCTCAAAATAAAGTGCCCTGTTTTGTGATCACACTCGTTTTCAAGATGGACAAAAGCACGTCAGACTTCAAGAACCTCTTCGATCTTGATCTGAAGTGACTCTCCAATTGCATGAGCAAATCATCGTCTGGCCAAAATTGAAGTAGCCAATGATCACTTTATGTATGAAACTCTTTCCAAGTAATGTGCAGTGATTTAACAGAAAAGTTAGCAAAAAATCTTTAATAGTACTTAAGTTTGCAATAGTAGTAGCATAGTGACTTATTGATATTCTCTGCTGACTCTGTCTATAACTAGTTTTGATGGATAATTTTAATTTCTAGCAGGTCGATACATGCGTACTTGCTTTTCCTAGGTTGGTGTCTGCATACATTTTCTGTTAAATTGATCGCGCATGTTAATGAGGTTTCTGACTGCCTTTGTGTTTTCATTCAATTGTTTGTCGTTTTTGTCTAAAACCTTTCTGCATATAAGCAGTGGCCAAAGAAAAAACTCTGTTCTCTTGGAGAAACTTGCTTATATTAGAACTTACTGCTCGTTCTCTCTAAAATTGATTCTATTGAATAAGTTGCCTAGTATGGCTAAAAATGATAAACTGTATTCTGAATCGTTCCAAATTTATCGGATGTCCTCTAAGGGACAGGAATATCTGGATTGGTCTTATTTCCTAAAGGTATCCCTAATGTATTTGACTAAATGCAAGATTTGGCATTCAGATTTCTCTAACCAGTGATAATGTTATATGTTCACTTCAATAAATTTTCCTTATTGGATGGAAATTTCCAAAAGCTAACCATTACTTTTTCCCTTTTTCTTCTTTCTATGTCTGCCATTAGTAGAAAACTAAAAACACATATATTTTGGACAAGTAGTTTACCAGTGTGAGTGGAGCAAATTATCAGACTTGCACTACTTTAACACTTGTTAATTACTTTTAGCTAGTCCCTAATCTCACTTTAATGCAATCACTTTGGCTCGAAAACTGCTTTTTCTTTTCAAATTCTCTTACTTTTTTTTTTCATCTGCACTGAAGAAAAAGCTATCATCTTTTGATTCTATATCTGAATAGGCAGTTAGGATGATATATTGCCAATCTATTGAAGCAAAACTAGCACTCATGTGATGTGTTGAAACTCCATGGATTTCATTGGAGGTGAAAAGCTAATTTGAACAAAAGAATCTTTAAAGGACTTAAATTTTCAATTTCCAGAAGGGCATGGCTTTATTCAAGAATAGTTTTTTCATTAGTTAATTAGAAATAGGACCATTTAGCAACCATTATTATGTCTTTTAAAAGGCTAGTGCTTTAGTTCATATAATGATGTAAAAGAAGAGAGGTAGTGGAATATAAAATTTAGGAGTTTGGTAAACAACAAACTTGTCTAGGTTCAGAAGCACTAAGTTCTTAAATTATCTAATAGTTCTCTCAATGGACATGGAAAAGCAACAATTACTTTTCCCTTTTTTCTTCTTTACAGTGTCTGCCATTGCAAGAAGTATATATGGAATTATCAGATCTTCATTACTTTAAGACTTTAAAATGTTTGAAAATAGTGATAAGGTCTTCGTACACTCTACCCTCCCCAGATTCCACTTGTGGGACTTTAAAACGTTAGTCCCACTTTAATGCTATCGTTTCCCCGTTGCATTTCATATCAAATTCTACATTGCAAACTCTTCCAGCTTTCATTTTCATACCAAATTCTCCATTCATTTTCATATCAGATTCTACATTGCCACTCTTTCAGCTTTCATTTTCATCTCATCCTACCTTTGCTTCCTTGTAAATCTAGTCTAAAACATCGGGAAAAAAAAAACTTTTAGTAGAATTCAGACTTCAGAGGATCTAGGGAAGACACAAGAGGCTGCTTTTCTTACTTACACTAGCCAGTGAAGAATTACTTAAGGAGATAGCTATGGAATTCTTATCTGTTTTTGTGGATAAAGTCACAGATTGCTTGATGGAGCCAGTGGTGCGAGGGATTGGGTATTTATTTTACTATAAGAGCAACATCAGATCTTTGGAAAATGAATCTGATAAGCTGGAGAATATCAGAAGAGGGGTGCAGCCAAGAGTGGAGGCTGCCCGGAGAAATTTACAAGTCGTTTCATCCCATGTTGAGGCTTGGTTAACTAGTGTTGATACCACTACTGCAGATGTGGCTACTATATTGCGACGCTGAGGTTGAAAAAGGCTGTTTCTACGGTTGGTGTCCAAACTTGAAGTCACGTTACTCGCTGAGCAGGAGAGCTAAGGAAATTGAACAGGCTATGATTGGTCTTCAAACTGAAGGCAACAATTATGCTGAGTTCTGCAATCCTGCAGTTGAAATTGAAGCTATGCCTAGTAACAGTGGTGAGGAGTTTGACTCCAGAAAAAAGAAAGAAGAAGAGGTCATGGCAGCTTTGAGAGATGAGGGGGTCAATATTATTGGGATATGTGGTATGGGTGGTGTTGGTAAAACAACACTAGCTGAGAATATAAGAGCAAGGGCGAAACAAGAAAAGTTGTTTAATGACGTTGTCATGATAACTGTCAGTCAACAACCAGACTTAAAAAAAATACAGGGTGAGATCGCGAGAGGAGTTGGTCCGACATTAGAAGGGGATGATTTGTTGCAGCGTGGAGATCGACTGCGTTCAAGGTTAATGTATAAGGACAGTCGTGTCCTTGTAATTTTGGATGATATTTGGGAGGTTCTTGATCTAAAGAGGCTTGGAATTCCCAGTGGTAAAGACCACAACTATCGGTGCAAAGTGACATTGACGACGCGTCTCCTAGATGTTTGTAACGCTATGGAGGCCAAGATCATTCCAGTTGGAACCTTATCTGAAGGAGAGGCATGGATCCTTTTTAGGCAGAAAGCCGGTAATTCAGCTGACGATCCTCCTCTTCCTGATATAGCAGAAGCTGTTGCCAAAGAATGCAAGGGGCTGCCACTTGCAATTGTTACTGTTGCAGGAGCACTAAAGCGTAAAACCAAACGTTCGTGGGAGGATGCCCTTGTACAATTACAAAAATCAGCACCAAGAAATATCCCAGGAGTGCTTACAAATGTGTATCAACCTCTGAAGGTAAGTTATAATCACTTAGAGAGTGATGAAGCCAGGTACGTCTTTTGGCTTTGTTCCTTGTTTGAGGAAGATAGTGATATTTGGACTGGAGAATTACTTATATATGGAATGGGGCTTGGCATCTTTTCGGAAATCAAAAATGTAGAGCATGCAAGGAATAGGGTGTGTCTTCTGTTAGAAACACTGAAAGATTGTTTCTTGCTATCCCAAGGTTCACACAAAGAATGTGTCAAAATGCATGATGTGGTCCGTGACGTGGCTATATATATTGCGTCTGAGGGCACACATATATCTATGGTAAGCCACGATGTGTGCTCGGAAGAGTTCCCAAGAGAAGACTCTTACGAGCGATACAGTCACATGTCAATTGTTGCAAAAAAATTTGATGAGCTTCCTAGACCAATATTATGCCCAAAACTGAAGCTTCTAATGTTAAAACTCTGTTTTGAAAAGCCATTCAAATTACAGGACGATTTTTTTGATGGAATGAGTGAACTCAAGGTCTTAAGCATGAGGGGACGCAGATATATCAATTTTGACTTTTCCAGCATTCTGACTTTTCCAGCATCCATTCAGAGGTTGTCAAATCTGAGGACGCTATCTCTGAATTACCTAAGGTTGGATGACATATCCATTATTGGGGAACTTGTCACCTTAGAAATTCTCAGCATCAGAAATTCTCAGTTAGAGGAGCTGCCAGTGGAGATGGGAAAATTGACCAATCTAATTATGTTTGAGTTTTGGAATGGGCGAGGAAAACTTGGAAGGATTTCACCGGGGGTCTTAGAAAGACTAGTTCGATTGGAGGAACTACATATTATGGAAGTGGAACATTGTAGTTACTCCACCTTGAGGGAACTGGAATCCTTATCGAGGTTGACTGCACTGACATTATATGAATGTACCGGAGATGTGATTTACTGTAACTTGGGCCTTTCCTCCAAGTTGACACGATACTCTCTAGCAGTGGGTGGAGTTTACATCACGACTACAAGGACGGATACTTACGACAAGATTATCCATCTAAAGGTCACCGAGACTGCCCCATTGGGTGATTGGATCCGCCCTCTGTTGAGGAAGAGCGAATGTGTACGTTCAAGAGGAAAGGGCTCCAAGAATGTGCTGACCGAGTTGCAGCTGGATGAATTTCAGAACTTGAAAGATCTCTGCCTGAAAGATTTTGATTCATTGACACATTCATTGAAGATCCACTGTCAAAATAATATTCCTTTCCCCAAACTCCAAGGCCTTGAGGTAAGCAGCTGTGGTGGTCTACAGTATGCTTTTTGTGTGTCCTTGGCTGCAGGGAGTTTGACACATATTGGACCTGAAAGGAACATGATCCAAGTTATCAAGTTCCCCAATTTAGATCACTTAAGCCTTCAATATCTGGATTGCTTCACTCACTTTTGCAGTGACACTGTGGAGGGCATTGAGTTCCCTCAGTTACAAAGAATGTACCTCAGGTGGTTACCGAAGTTCCAAAATTTCTGGCCTAGAGCCAACAACTCCATCACTGACTCAAATCCTCTTTTTGATGAAAAGGTATGCTTCTAATTTTTCACCTATGTACTTTATCTATAATTTAAGTTATATTTTGTTTTATTCTCAATTGTAAATTAAGTTCACTTAAAGTATTAATAGAGTAGCCCTTTATGATTTTTTTATGAAATCTACCGTTAATGGTCAAAAACACGTCTGGATTATCATTTTTTGCGAGTTCCACACCCCTATTACATTAATATTACTTGTTCCACACTCTCTCTCTTTTGTTCTCTATAGTGTGTATAGATATTTTTGTTTTGATTGTAATTAATAAAATATTTTCTAACATACAATTTGAGATTCTTTTAAAGTATAAATAGAGTACCCATTAGGAATTTCTTACAAAATCTGCCTCTATTTTAAATGCGCGGTTAGAGAGTCTCTGTGTACATGGGTCTTTTGGTTCAGTTTATATCAAAATCAAACCAAACCAACTATATCGGTCTTTTGGAGATTATTTTTTTGGTCACATAAACACTATTTCAATCTTAATCTTTTGGAGTTAAAAGATAAAGTTTTAATAAATCAATATATGTTTACTTATTTTGTTAGTCTAATAGTATTTTTATAACGGAACAAATAAATTGACACTTCTCATCCTCTTTTTGATGAAAAGGTGTGTTTCTACTGTTCTACATGATCATAAAAAAAATGCCTTTACAGCTTTTAATTGAACGGTTGATACTTCATCCCTTCAATGTTTGCAGGTTTCTTGTCCCAATCTGGAAGTACTACAACTCGCTGAGGCTGACAGCATAACTGCTCTATGCTCTCACCAACTTCCAACTGCCTACTTCAGCAAACTTGAAATATTGGAAGTGTGGAATTGTGGAAAATTGAGAAACTTGATGTCTCCATCAATGGCCAGAGGTGTTTTGAATCTTCGAAAACTAAATATATTTGGTTGTCTGTCAATGGAAGAAGTGATCACAGAAGAGGAACAACAAGGAGAAGAAATCATGACTAATGATCCCTTATTTCCCCTGTTGTAACAGCTGTACCTTGAAGAGCTGCCTAAGCTGGGGCATTTCTTTCTGACGAAGCGTGCTCTTGAATTTCCATTTCTCAGGGAAGTGAACATTGAAAGCTGCCCTGAAATGAAGACGTTTGTTCAACAGGGATCTGCGAGTACACCGAGTCTCGAAAGTGTAAACAATGATGATGAGGTGAAAGTAGTTGATCTCAATAAAGCGATGTTCAATTCTAAGGTTTGTCTTGTGCCGCTATATAACTAATTACTATATATATTTGTGTCATACATTAATACATCCCTGGTCCACTACTCTCTTTCCGTTTTAACTAGTAAATAGTAATTTTCAGATTGTTGTTTCTGTTTGTCACTTGAAGTAACTTTTTTTAAGTAATTAGTTTTTCACTTGCTGTTACCTTGATGTAAGATGAGATATGGTTCATTTATGGATTTTTACTTGAAGCTATATAATACAAAGCCTTCAACGTTCGCAGGTTTGTTGTCCCAGCCTGAAAGAGCTAGATATCAGGGGGGCTGACAGCATAACTGCTCTATGTTCTCACCAACTTCCAATTGGCTACTTCAGCAAACTTGAAACATTGGAGGTACATAGTTGTGGAAAATTGAGAAACTTGACGTCTGCATCAGTGGCCAGAGGTCTTCTGAATCTCCAAATACTTAAGATAGAATCCTGCCAATCAATGGAAGAAGTGATCACAGAAGAGGAACAACAAGGAGAAGAAATGACTAATGAAGCCTTATTTCCGCGATTGGAAAAGCTGGAGCTTATGGAGCTACCAAAGCTGGGGCACTTCTTTCGGACGAAGCATGCAATTGAGTTTCCATTACTCAGAGAAGTGAAGATTCAAGAATGCCGTAAAATGAAGATGTTTGTCCAACAGGGATCTGTGAGTACACCGAGTCTCGAAAGTGTGAACAATGATGATGAGGTGAAAGCAGTTGATCTCAATAAAGCGATGTTCAATTCTTGTAAGGTTGGTCTTGTGACGCTAGCTGTATATCTAATTACTATATATATTTGTGTCATGCATTAATACACCATTGGTCGACTGCTCTCTTTCCGTTTTAACTAGCAAATATAGTAATAGTAATAGTAATCTTCAGATAGTTATTTCTGTTTGTCCCCTGATACCTATGTTGACGGACGTAACAAACATAGGCGAATCTACAATATTATAACCCAAGGGTTCACTTCTTCAGAAAGTTATTCAGTTTGTCACTTGAAGTAACTTTTTTAAGTAATTAGTTTTTCACTTGCTGTTACTTTGATGTAAGATGAGATATGGTTCATTTATGGATTTGTACTTGAAGCTATATAATACAAGGCCTTCAACGTTTGCAGGTTTCTTGTCCCAGCCTGGAAAAGCTATATATTAGTGGGGCTGACAGCATAACTGTTCTATGCTCTCACCAACTTCCAACTGGCTACTTCAACAAACTTGAAGAATTGAGTGTATCGAAATGTGGAAAATTGAGAAACTTGATGTCTCCATCAGTGGCCAGAGGTATTATGATTCTTCAAATGCTATGCATAGAAGACTGTCCATCAATGGAAGAAGTGATCACAGAAGAAGAAGAACAAGGAGAAGAAATGACTAATGAGCCCTTATTTCCCCGGTTGGAAGAGTTGTACCTTGAGCATCTACCAAAGCTGGGGCATTTCTTTCTGACAAAGCGAGCTCTTGAATTTCCATTTCTCAGGGAAGTGAACATTGAAAGCTGCCCTGAAATGAAGACGTTTGTCCAACAGGGATCTGTGAGTACACCGAGTCTCAAAAGGGTGAACTATGATGATGAGGTGAAAGTAGTTGATCTGAATAATTGGGCACAACAGAGGTTCAATTCTAAGGTTTGTCTTGTGCCGCTTAGTTGTATAACTATAAACTGTAGTGCTCTCTTTCCGTCTTAACTAGTACTAAATAGTGATAGTAATATTCAGATACTTATTTTTGTTTGTCACTTGAAGCAACTTTCTTTTACTTGCCCCAAATATTTCCAATTAGAAATCTAAAGCATCAGCGTAGTCTTTTATCTTTCAAGTAAATATTGTACTTACTAAGCTAGTCATCTCTCTTCTCTGCTCCCAGGAACAAAAAGCTAGTGATGGCAACGAAGCCGAAGCTAGTCATGGCAGAAGCCAGTGATGTCTATGAATCCGAATCTAGCTAGGAAGGTAATAAGTATTTGATGAAATAGTCCAAGTGCATCCAACTTAGCTCGAACATCACCTGATATCTATGCTCGTGATGGAGGTAACAAGTAGAGGCGGGTCTATATTATAATCCAGGGGTTCACGTGAACCCAATATTTGTAGTAGTAATTTCTATAAAATAGTTGATTGTGAACACACTTATGATAATTACTAGTTATGGCCATGTGCGTTGCACGTGTGTCCCATGTTAATTTGTGCAGACTCATTTGAACGATATATGAAAATTGAAATTGTCTTCACTCCCAAAATTACATATACAAATTTCCCCAATAATGTCATACAAGAAAATTATGTTATTACAATTTAATGTGGTTATGAAAAGAAATCAACAAAAAGAATAATTTTAATTCAAAATGTAGAAGAATAGTCAGTAGCCGTAAATAAGTGTCATGAATGATTATCATGAATCCAAGAGTTAAAATTAAGAAGTAAATATGAGATATGAAAAGGTGGGCTTGTAAAATAAAAGTTCAATAAGAAGATGAAAGACTCTTTCCAATTAAGTGTAGTTAAAATTATTACTAATTTAAGAGGAAAGTAATGATATTTTGATTAGTCTTATTTGTCATGTATTTAATTTTGTAACCAATGACTTAATTTCTTAATGGATCTTTATGAGATAAAAATTATATATTTATCAAATGCACAAGACTTTTTAGCTTAGGAAGCTAAATTATTCAGATTGTGATTTAATTCTTTAAAATTGATACGTAAGCATAATTTACTATTTAAAATGCTCCCAATTCAATAGCCATTTTTATTTAAGCTGACATTAAGTTGTATAAATAACAAAGGCTTCTTACTTCATGAATCTTCTATTGCATACTTTTATTTTGAGAAAGCATTTCCTAAGAGTTGAACATAACTACAAAGTCCTGCTCCTGTACAGTTGGTGGCCTCATTTAGCACTTGTTATCTACAAGCAATATGATGCTCACAAGCTCTGTGTTTCTAGATTGCAGCAGACACATACCACAACGCTTAGGACTTTACCGTGCAACACCTATAGTACTTTCCTTACGTTACGAGATAAAGAGTTGTTACAATATATAAGGAAATTGGTAACTTATGGATACATGGTAGTGCCTGCTGGACTGTTCTTCCTCTGTGGTTTTCTGTTCATGACTCTTTTTCATTTCTTGAGGACAAGGTTCTCATTGAGGGCGGGAGTATTGTTGTGAACATGGATAGTCCAGATAGTGCTTATGGACCAGTTATCTGGACAAAGGCTGGCCAAGCTGTTGGGCCTGGGGCTGAACCACGAAGAGACCCAAGGAGTAGACAGCCCAACAATAGATTTGCTTGGGATCCAGGTTGAGTAGGGAAGCACGTGACAAAGTGGATAAAAGGGTTGTCGTTTTCTTCTTTGAGAATCATGCCTATTGTTGAGTAAAGAGTCTGATTGTTCTCATCTCCATTCTCTAAGTCTAAGTTTCTCATCCTCATTCTTATCTCTATCCTTAATTACTTGTTATTTCAATATCTTCCATTGTAATTCAGTAGTTTGAGTGTTGCAATTACTGTTCCAAAGCTATAATTGTGTTCTAGTTCTTATTAATACAGTAAGGAGTTTGGGTCTATTACAGAAATACTTTGTTAAAAGTTGGAGACAATGTAAGGAAAAAGTCTGATGTTTGAGTAGTTGGCAAGCAAATGGAAAATTCCGAAAAGCAACAATTACTTTTCCCCTTTTTCTTCTTTTACAGTGTCTGCCATTGGAAGACAGCAAATATTTTGGAAAAGTCCTCACATGAGTTTGAGTGAAGCAAGATATGGAATCTGATGTTCACTACTTTAACTTTGAATGCTATCATTTTGACCCCACTCTTGTTATTCTCAAGCCTGTTATAAATCTCAGTGAATATATTGCTTGGAATAAAACAACCAAATTCTCCACTGCCGCTCTTTCACCTTACATTTTCATATCAAATTCTACATTGCTGCTCTTTCAGCTTTCATTTTCACATCAAATTCTCCATTCCTGCTCTCTGATCTTTCATTTTCACACCAAATTCTCCATTTCCGCTGTCTGATCTTTCATTTTCATACCAAATTCTACCTTTCCGCTCTCTTATCTTTCATTTTCATACCAAATTCTACATTGCTTCTCTTTTAGCTTTCGTTTTCACACCAATTTCTGCGTTGCCACACTCTGATCTTTCATTCTCATATCAAATTCTACATTTCCACTCTTTCACCTTTAATTTTCACACCAAATTCACCAACACTGCTACTCTTCCATTTTCATACCAAATTCTCCATTTCATCTCTCTCATCTTTCATTTTCTTACCAAATTCTCCATTTCTGCTCTCCATTCTTTCATTTTCCTTGCAAATTCTACATTGCCGCTCTTTCAGTTTTCATTTTCGTGCCAAATTCACCAACACTGCTCCTTTTTGAGCTTTCACTTCATATCACCTTTACTTCCCAGTAAATTAGAGAGAATTAGAAAGAAAAAAAAACAATAGCAAAGTTCAGACTTCAGAGTAGAAAAAAGGCTTATTACTAAACGATACTAGCTACTGAACTGGTAACCAAGGAGACTATGGAAATATTATCTATGTTTGTGGGAAAAGTCACAGATTGCTTGATCCAGCCTGTTGCACGAGGGGCTGGGTATTTGTTTTACTACAAGAGCAACATCAAATCTCTAGATAAAGAATCTAATAAGCTGGAAAATATCAGAAGTGGGGTGCAGCAAGGAGCGGAGGCTTCCCGGAGAAACTTACAAGTCATTTCACCCAACGTTGAAGCTTGGTTAACTAGTGTTAATACCACTACTGCAGATGTGGCGAGCATACTGCGAGGTAGAGCTGAGGTTGAAAGAGGCTGTTTCTATGGTTGGTGTCCAAACTTGAAGTCACGTTACTTGCTGAGCAGGAGAGCTCGGAGAATTACACTGGAGGTTATTGAACTTCGAACTGAAGGCAACAATTATGTAGATTTCTCCTATCCTGTACCACCTTTTGAAATTGAAGCTATACCTAGTAACAGTGATGAGGAGTTTGGCTCTAGAAAATTGAAAGAGGAAGAGGTCATGGCAGCTTTGAGAGATGAGGGGGTCGCTATTATTGGGATATGTGGTATGGGTGGTATTGGTAAAACAACACTCGCTGTGAATATAAGAGCAAGGGTGAAACAAGAAAGGTTGTTTGATGACGTTGTCATGGTAACTGTCAGTCAACAACCAGACTTGAGAAAAATTCAGGGTGAGATTGCTAGAGGAGTCGGTCTGACATTGCAAGAGGACGATTTGTGGCAGCGTGGAGATAGGCTGCGTTCAAGGTTAATGGATAAGGACAGCCGCGTCCTTGTAATCTTGGATGATGTTTGGGAGGTTCTTGATCTAAAGAGACTTGGAATTCCCAGTGGTAGCAACCACAACTATCGGTGCAAAGTGACATTGACAACGCGTCTCCGAGATGTTTGTGAAGCTATGGAGGCTCAGAAGATCATGGAAGTTGGAACCTTATCTGAAGAAGAGGCATGGATCCTTTTTAGGCAGAAAGCTGGTAATTCAGTTGACAGTCCTTCTCTTCATCGCACAGCAAAAGATGTTGCCAAAGAATGTAGAGGGCTGCCGCTTGCAATTATAACAGTTGCAGGAGCGCTAAAGCGTAAAACCAAGCCTTTGTGGGAGGATGCCCTTGTACAATTACAAAAATCAGCACCAAGAAATATCCCTGGAGTGCACACAAATGTGTATCAACCTCTGAAGCTAAGCTATAATCACTTAGAAAGTGATGAAGCCAAGTATCTCTTTTTGCTTTGTTCATTGTTTGAAGAAGATAGTAATATATGTTCTGAAGAATTACTTAGATATGGAATGGGACTTGCCATCTTTTCAGAAATTGAAAATTTAGAACATGCAAGAAATAGGGTGTGTTTTCTATTAGAAACACTGAAAGATAGTTTCTTACTATCCCAAGGTTCAAGGTTCATAGTATCCCAAGGTTCAGGTTTCTTGCTATCCCAAGGTTCAGGTTTCTTGCTATCCCAAGGTTCGGGCAAAGATTATGTCCAAATGCATGATGTCATCCGTGATGTAGCTATATCAATTGCATCGGAGGAAGATCTTATCTTTATGGTAAGTCACGATGTGAACTTGGAAGAGTTCCCGAGAAAAACTTCTTACGAGCAATACAGTCACATGTCAATTGTTGCAAATAAATTTGATGACCTTCCTAGACCAATATTTTGCCCAAAACTGAAGGTTCTAATGTTAAAACTTTCTTTTGAAGAGCCATTCAAATTACAGGACGATTTTTTTGATGGAATGAGTAAACTCAATGTCTTAAGCATGAGGAGAAACAGATATCATTACTCCATTCCACCATTTCCAACATCCATTCAGAGGTTGTCAAATCTGAGGACGCTGTGTCTGAGTAATTTATGGTTGGATGACATATCCATTATTGGCGGACTTGTCACTTTAGAAATTCTAAGCATTAGAGATTCTCAGTTAGAGGAGCTGCCAGTGGAGATAGGAAAATTGACCAATCTAATTATGTTAGAGTTTTGGAATGAGGAAAAAGCACTTGAAAGGATTTCACCAGGGGTCTTATCAAGACTAGTTCGATTGGAGGAACTACATATGGTGGGAGTGAAACATTGTAGTTACTCCACCTTGAGGGAGCTGAAATCCTTATCGAGATTGACTGCCTTGACATTAATTGAATGTTCCATAGATGTGACTCACAGTAACTGGGGCCTTCTCCCCAAGTTGACACGGTATGCTCTAAGAGTGGGCCAACAACATACTTGCTATTACCTCGATAATTCACTCATGGATAAGTACAACAGGATTATGTTACTCGTGGTCACCGAGACCACCCCATTGGGTGATTGGATCTGCCCCCTGTTGAGGAAGAGTGAATGTGTACGTTCAATAGGAAAGGGCTCCAACAATGTGTTGACTGAGTTGCAGCTGGATGAATTTCAGAATGTGAAAGATCTCCGTCTGGCTAACTGTGATTCATTGACACATTCATTGAATATCCACTGTCAGAATATTCTTTTCCCCAAACTCGAAAGACTGGAGGTAAGCAAGTGTCGTCGTCTAGAGTATGTTTTTTGTGTGTCCTTAGCTGCAGGGAGTTCGACAGTAGCTTGGCCTGATGATGATGATGAAGATGAGGAAGAGGAGATCTCTCGAAGGACACATATCCCCAATTTAAGTTACATAAACCTTGAATATCTGGATTGCTTCACTCACTTTTGCAGTAACACTGTTGCGGGCATTGAGTTCCCACAGTTACGGAAAATGTGCTTCTCGTACTTACCAAAGTTCCAAAATTTCTGGCCTAGAGCCAACAACTCCATCACTGACTCAAATCCTCTTTTTGATGAAAAGGTATGCTTCTACTGCTCTACATGTGACGTAATTAAATTTTTACATTTTACTTGAGCATTAAAGATCTTTACTTACGCAATGTCTATTTTTTTTAATTATACATGTATTTTCCAACTCAAGTAGAATATTTATTAGTTTCTGCATGATTAGAAATAGAAAGGTCAAATTCATAATTAACTAGATAATACAACTAATTTATAGGTTGTATATTTCATATATTTACATTTTATTGATATCTAACAATTTAGTCTAACAATGATTTAGTTTATTGTAGTAAAATAAAAATAAAAAGACAAATCAGAAATAAGAATTTTATTAATTGTTTCTAACATCATATCATCATATCATATTAAAAGTGGGAAGCTCCAAAATGTAAAGTTGAATTACCATTTTACCCCTACACTAAATTAATAGTCCTATACCAAAAAGTAATCTTACATCCAATCTATCTGTTTATCTTTTTCCTTTTCATTTTCACATAATTCTTTTATTTATAATTTTTTTTTATCAAAGCATTTACATGCATTTTAATTAGAACTGTTACCGTTACCTCCAAGGAAGTGTAAGTGTTTGTCTTTTCAAGTGCCTCTTGATTGATTCAACACTTAAACACCAACGTTATGACCTTTCATATCACTAAAGAAAGCTTTTTAAAAAAAAATTATTTTAGGTGCTTTTAATTTGTTATAACTTAAAGGAATAGAACAAAAAAAAACAGGTGGTATTAGATTTGAAATTCTCGGAGAACTTATTAAGGAGAATTCTTTATTAAGATACATGTATCTTTTTTTTTTTGATAGGGAAGATATTTATTTATTTATTTATTTATTTATTTATAATATAGTCATAACATCAGAGTTAAAGATGTTGGTTGAATTCTACTTCTTCACAGTAGATCATGATTTGAAATTTGTAAAGATGTTGCAGTTGAATTCTACTTCTTCACAGTAATTTATTATTTTCTGATTTGTTGGACACTATTTCAGTGCTATTTTTTAATTTATTAAAGAAATATAGGGATTTGTATTTTTCTTGTGCGAAATTAAAGACGGCATCTTTTGTTAGTTGAATGAGGTGATTAAGGACTATTACAGGATAGTGTTTTTATACAGTTAGCTGGACAAGATTGACGTGATCTTTAAAAAGATTATACACAGTAAAAAAGGTCCACGCGCAATGCGCGTACCCAGAAACTAGTAAATAATATAGGAAGAGAGACAGACTTGGAAACAAATGCTTCCCAACTATTCAAAGTTACTGCTTTTCTACCCAACAATTAAACAAGTACCAAGTAATATAGGTCAATCTAAATGGAGTTGATACTCCATCCCTTCAACGTTTGCAGGTTTCTTGTCCCAGCCTGGAAGTGCTACAATTCGCTCGGGCTCAAAGCATAACTGCTCTATGCTCTCGCCAACTTCCAACTGCCTACTTCAACAAACTTAGAAAATTGGAAGTAACTCGGTGTGACAAATTGAGAAACTTGATGTCTCCATCAGTGGCCAGAGGTGCTCTGAATGTTCGAATACTAGTGATAAGACACTGTTTGTCATTGGAAGAAGTGGTAACAAAAGAGGAACAACAAGGAGAAGAAATGACTAACGAGCCCTTATTTCTCCTGTTGGAACTGTTGGAGCTTTACGATCTGCCAAAGCTGGGGCATTTCTTTCTGACTAAGTGTGCTCTTGAGTTTCCATTTCTCAGAGTAATGAAGATTGATCACTGCCCTGAAATGAAGATGTTTGTCCAACAGGGATCTGTGAGTCTCAAAAGTGTAAATCATGATGATGAGTTGGAAGTAGTTGATCTCAATAAAGCAATGTTCGATTCTAAGGTTTGTCTTGTGCTGCTAGCTGTATAACTAATTACTAACTATATTTGTCTCATGCATTAATACTCCCCTGGTCTACTGCTCTCTTTCAGTTTTAACTAGTAAATATAATAGTAATAGTAATAGTAATCTTCAGATAGTTATTTCTGTTCGTCACTTGAAGCAACTTTCTTTAAGTAATTAGTTTTTCACTTCCTGTTACCTTGATGTAAGATAAGACTTTCACTTTTGGATTTGTACTTGAAGCAATATTGAATTGTCATCTCTTGTAAGTAATACAAGGCATTCAACAGTTGCAGGTTTCTTGTCCCAGCCTGGTAGAGCTACATATCGGTCAGGCTGACAGCATAACTGCTCTATGCTCTCATCAACTTCCAACTGCCTACTTCAGCAAACTTGAAATATTGAGAGTATATGGATGTAAGAAATTGAGAAACTTGATGTCTCCATCAGTGGCCAGAGGTGTTCTGAATCTCCGAATGCTAACGATAAGAGACTGCCGGTCAATGGAAGAAGTGATCACAGAAGAGGAACGAGGAGAAGAAACGACTGAGGAGTCCATATTTCCCCGGTTGGAAAAGCTGAAGCTCAAGAACCTACCAAAGCTGGGGCATTTCCTTATGAAGAAGTGCGCTCTTGAGTTTCCATTTCTCAGAAAAGTGAAGATTGATAGCTGCCCTGAAATGAAGACGTTTGTCCAACAAGGATCTGTGAGTACACCGAGTCTCGAAAGGGTGAACTATAATGATGAGGTGAAAGTAGATGACCTGAATAAATGGGTACAACAGATGTTCAATTCTAAGGTTTGTCTTGTGCCGCTAGCTGTATAACTAATAACTAACTATATTTGTCTCATGCATTAATACACCCCTGGTCTACTGCTCTCTTTCGATTTTAACTATTGAATAGTAAATGGTACTAGTAATATTCAGATAGTTATTTCTGTTTGCACTTGAAGCAACTTTCTTTTACTTGCCCAAGTATTTCCGAATAGAAATCTAAAGCATCAGTGTACTCTTTTGTCTTCCAAGTAAGCTAGTCATCTCTGTTATTTTGCAATCTCTGCTCCCAGGAACAAGAAGCTAGTCAAGGCACTGCTGATGGCGACGAATCTGAAACTAGTGATGGCGACGAATCTGAAACTAGTGATGGCGACGAATCTGAAACTAGTGATGGCGACGAATCTGATGCTACCGATGGCGACGAATCTGAAGCTACTGATGATGACAAATCTGAAGCTACTGAGTCTCGAAAGGGTGAACCATGATTTTGGGGTGAAAGTAGTTCCTACTAAGAATATAGGAAGGTAATAAATACTCAATGAAATAGTCATATCTGTTCTTTTGCAATCTCTGCTCCCAGGAACAAGAAACTAGCTAGTGATGGTGATGTCTATGAATCCGAAGTTAGGAAGGTGATAAGTACTCGATGAAATAGTCAAAATATGTGCAAGTTAGCTCGAGCATCACCTGATACCTACGCTGAAGGAGATAACAAGAGAGACAGACCTACGATATTGTAACCTATGGGTTCACGTGAACCCAGTAGCTTTTTCCCACATAGTTATTATTTTATATATAAACTTGAGGTTATTGTAGGATTCTATAAACTTTAAATTTTGATTCCGCATGTGGTATCTAAATTCTTCTTTCATTATATTTAACATGTAATGTGGCTTTATTTTCTCATGTCATCTTGCATTCTATGCAGTTTTGAAAGATTTTAAAGAATACTTCCTGGAGATGCTCGTCCATCCATATTTCATCGAAGCCCATTTATAGCTATCTTACTGCTTGTGATGGAATATTACATTGTATTTTGGCTCAATATTGGGTCCAAAAGCTCTTTAATATTGGAGTTAAGGATCAAAAACACGCCTAAAATATCCTGGTTTCTCGAGTTTCATACCTAAAGGACCCTTAGCAGGTTAATCCTCAAAGGTGGTAGCTTGCAACCAACATTTCCTCTCTTTTTCCTAACACTTCTCTCTGTTCTATCCAATTGTGGCTATGCAGCCAAAGGTTGTACTACTTACAAAACATAAGGTTGTAGAAGAAAATGAGTGCGACAATTTTCCAAAACTCTAATTTGGAGCCATATTAATTCTAAACTCGCGGATTTTCAGCAGGGGAGAAAGGAGGGGAGGCGCCAACCTGTACACTATTTCTTTGGTAGAAACAGAGGTTGTCAAATCTTAACTTGAATTTAAGAGGATAAGAACTCGGTGTATCTTGTGATAGAGTTTTGTGGAGGGGAGAGCTATGTGCGAGGTGATGCAACGTGACCTTAAGCCTGACAAGAGTGACAATGCTGCTTTTAAGGCGACGTATTATAGACTGTCCATGTGCATTGAAGAAGTTAATTCTTAATTCTGTTTGCTTTTTTTTTATAACCGTGATGTCTGGTATCTGGGCTAGCTTGCGTACACCTCGACTAATTTCACGGGATATCCATCACCTCTCACCAGCAATAGGTACCAGGTAACTCTGTCTACCAAGGCTAGAACAAGTGGGAAGAAATCACCTAGTGTTTTTGTCTCTGATGGGGTTTGAACCTGAAAGCTCAGAGTTCTCAACCCACTTCATTAACCGTGACACCCTTGGATGCGTAAGGTTCTTTTCAAGTACTGAATCATTCAGTTGATACAAGTAGTCTATGTGAAACTGGAGTTAAGCAACAGTAGCATATGATCACACGTGTCTCGAATATTGAGAGGCAAGTTTCGAGGTACATTTTAATTTTGTTAACCACTAGGATTTGAAAGTTCACTGATGTCTTATCATGACTTGAAAAAACTTAAACCAACTGGTGTTTACCTCAATAGTTTTGTCTGGTTATTTTTCTGTCTGCTTATTTGTTACGAAAGACAATGGTGACTTTTCTGGAAATAGAGAGAGGGGGGAATAGAAAAGGAAACAAGAGAAAAACAATGAAAGATAAGCAATTAAAAAAGGAAAAAAGAATATAATAAGAAGTCAACTGCTTATGGTTGGTATCATCATCAACTTGCAGGAGGCTGATCTTAGTTTTATGTGAAATAATGTTTAATTAACATTATTGTGATATAATCCCAAAGTGTCTATTCTGAAGTCAACTGTTTATGGTTGGTATCATCCATATAATTCTTTTCCTAAGGCAACTGTCACTCATATATTAATGGAGAAAGCCACAGAGATGGCGCAATGCCAACTGTTTATGTTTTCTCAACAAACTATGGAGTTCACCACTTGCTTTATTGTATTGTTGGACACCTATTCAAGTAAACAAGTTGGCAGCTAGAGTTCGAACAAGTCATCCCAACTCCTGAGTCGTCTTCTTTTTTGGTAATGTTATTAATTTTGCGAAGGCCTAGTGGCTAATCATGATTTAATAGAATCTAATGACTTGTTCCTCCTTTTCGTGGAGTCCACACCTTCCCCTCCTCTTCTTCATACTCTATACTATTCCTCTATTTTGTATTGCCTTTCAACAAAGAATACTAAGATTGATTTGTATTTACTCTTAATATACTTTCAACGGATTCCTACTATAACCATTTTGATCTCCTTACTCCTTGAATTTGGAAAAAAAGAAGAAGAAGAAAGCTCAATTTTTGAACTTTTGTTCTCGTCCTATACCTTTGCTTCCTTGTAAAATACAATGTTGGATTTGTTATCCAACATTGTGGGAAAAGTGGCAGGATCTTTGGTCCAGCCAGCTGTGCAAGAGATTGAGTATTTGTATTACCATGACAACAATATCACATCTCTGGAAAATGAATATGAGAGGCTGAAGAATGTGATAAGTGGGGTGAGGCGAAGAGAAGAGGCTGAAAGGAGAAACTCACGTTCATTTCACTCCACGTCAGAGATTGGTTACATAGGGCTGATGCAACAATTGTAGACGTGGAGAGAATACTTGAGGTTGAAAGGGATTGTTTCTATGGATGGTGTCCAAACTTGAAGTCACGTTTCTTGCGGAGCAGGAGAGCTAAGAAAAGTGCAGAGGATATGATTAAACTTCAAACTGAAGGCAGAGCTTATGTTGATGTCTTCTATCCTGTACCACCTGTAATACCTAGAAACAGTGGTGAGGAGTTTGACTCCAGAATATTGAAAGAGGAAGAGGTCATGTCAGCTTTGAGAGATGAGGGGGTCAATATTATTGGGATATGTGGCATGGGTGGTGTTGGTAAAACAACACTGGCTGAAAAAATCAGACAAAGGGCGAAAAAAGAAAGGTTGTTTGATGAGGTTGCCATGGTAACTGTCAGTCAACAACCAGATTTGAAAAGAATCCAGGGTGAGATCGCAAGAGAAGTTGGGCTGGAATTAGAAGGGGATAATTTGTGGAGTCGTGGAGATCGGCTGCGTTCAAGGTTAAAGGATCAGAACAGCCGCGTCCTTGTAATCTTGGATGATGTTTGGGAGGCTCTTCATGATCTAGAGAAACTTGGAATTCCCAGCGGTAGCAACCACAACCATCGGTGCAAAGTGACGTTGACAATGCGTCGCCGAGATATTTGTGTAACAATGGATACTCAAAAGATCGTGGAAGTTAAAACTTTATCTGATGAAGAAGGATGGATTCTTTTTAGGCAGAAAGTCGGTAATTCAGTTGACGATCCTTCTCTTCTTCATATAGCAACAGATGTTGCGAAAGAATGCAAGGGGCTGCCGCTTGCAATTATTACAGTTGCAGGAGCGCTAAAGGGTAAAAGCAAGCCTTCATGGGAGGACGTCCTTGTACAATTGCAAAGATCAGCACCAACAAATATCCCAGGAGTGATTAAAAATGTGTATCAATCTCTCAAGCTAAGCTTTGATCAATTAGAAAGTGATCAAGTCAGGTACCTGTTTTTGCTTTGTTCCTTGTTGGAAGAAGATAGTAATATCTGGCCTGAAGAATTACTTAGATATGGAATGGGGCTTGGCATTTTTTCAGAAAGTGAAAATTTCGAAGAAGCAAGAAATAGGGTGTGTCATCTGTTAGAAACATTGAGAGATCGTTTCTTGTTATCCCAAGGCTCCACCAATGTTTATTTCAAAATGCATGATGTGGTCCGTGACGTGGCTATATCAATTGCGTCTAAGGGAAAACATGTTTTTATGGTAAATCACGATTTGAACTCGGAAGAGTTCCCAAGAAGCACTTCTCTCGAAAAATGCACTCATATTTCAATTTTTGCAACAAAATTTAAGGCACTTCCTAGACCAATATCTTGCCCGAGACTTGAGCTTCTGATGTTAACACTCTTTGGAGAGTCATTGGAATTACCAGATGATTTTGTTGTTAAAATGGGTATACTCAATGTCTTAAGCGTGGGTGGTGCCGGATTTGGTTACTCTACTCTGACTTTTCCAGCATCAGTCAAGTGGTTATCAAATCTGAGGATGCTATTTCTGCGTGATTTAATGTTGGATGGCATTTCCATTTTTGGTGAACTTGTCAATTTAGAAATTCTCATCATTAGAAATTGTCATTTAGAGGTGCTACCGATTAAGAGAGGAAAATTGACCAAACTAGTTTTGTTAGAGTTGTCTCATTGTGTAAAACCTGGAATGATTTCACCAGGGGTCTTAGCAGAACTAGTTCGATTGGAGGAACTATGTTTGCTGACTGAAACGCCTTGCCGTTACTTCACCTTGAGGGAGCTGGAGTCCTTATTGAAATTGACTGCACTGAAAATCAAATGTTCTAGAAATGAAATTCATAGTAACTTGGCCCTTTCCTCCAAGTTGACACGATACACTATAGAAGTGGACCAGATTCCTGATTACCAGCATTCACTTATTTCCAAGATATCATACGACAGGACTATGGATCTATGTGTCACTGAAACTGACCCATTGGGTGATTGGATCTGCCGCCTGTTGAGGAAGAGCGAATTTGTACGTTCAGCTGGAACGGGCACCAAGAATGTGTTGACCGAGTTGCAGCTGGATGAATTTCAGAATGTGAAAGATCTCCGCCTGAATGGATGTGCTTCATTGACACATTTATTGAAGATCCGCTGTCAGAGTTATATTCCATTCACCAAACTCGAAAGACTGGAGGTAAGCAGCTGTCGTGGTCTACAGTATCTTTTTTTTACGTCCTTGGCTGCAGGGAGTTCGACAGTAGCTTGCCCTGATGATGAGGAAGAGGAGATCTCTCGGAGTACACATATCGGACCAGAAGGGAAGATGGTCCAAGTAATCAAGTTCCCCAATTTATATCACTTGGACCTTCATTGGCTGCAATGCTTCACTCACTTTTGCAGTGACACTGTTGAGGGCATTGAGTTCCCTCAGTTACGAATCATGCGCCTCTACAACTTATACAAGTTTCAAAATTTGTGGCCTACAACTAAGGACTCTATCACCGACTCAAATCCTCTTTTTGATGAAAAGGTGTGCTTCTACTATTCTACACGTGATGTATGTGAAAAAGGAAAAACTTTTTCAGTTTTTATGAATTAAAATTTTACCTTTTACGTGAACATTAAAGGTCCCCCCCTCCCCTCTCTATCTTTTGTTCTCTATTGAGATTTTTGAGATTTGATTGTCATCATTAAAATATTTTTTAACTTGAAATTCATTTATCTTTTAGGAATTTGTTATAAGACAATGCCTCTATTTTCAATAATAATTTATTGTATGACGTGCTTATAATATACACGCGTTTTAGTGTATTCACGTGTGTAGTGCTTCAATTAAAAAATTATATACAAAAAAATGAATTATGTCAAACAGAAAATAACATTAAATAGGCACAATTTCATTTAAATGAGAAAAATGTTAAATCATATTTATCTAGACCATTAAAGGACCTAATTCTGATTTGTATTTGAGCTAAAAAGAGTTGAACGATATTTTACTAAGGGATTTCGTGCCTTTTCTATTGTATCACAAAACTTTAGTTGATTTTAAAGTTTTAAATATTAGAAAATAACTAAATTACAATTTCGTTCAATGTGAAATCTAGTTTCGAAGGATAAGAAAAATCAGCACACATTTCACTAATAAGTTGGTGCTTTCCCTAAATTCTATTAACACGATGTGATTTTCTTAACGTATAATAAGAATTTGCAAGATATTTATTTAAAAGTTTTTATAGTTATGAACTTTTAGTTTAAACAGACAGAATTCTATTAATGAAAAAAAAATCTTAAACCGACGGTCTATTAAGATAGTTTTTAGGACTTCACCGTTACAACATTCTCTTTTTCAAATTGCTTGGATATGCTTTATTTTAAGCGTGGTCTATCAGAAACAACATCTCTATCTCTATGAGGTAGAGGTAAGGTGTGCGTACACTCTATACTCCTTATACCCCACTTGTGGATTACAGGGTATGCTGTTGTTGTTGTACCGTTACAATGATAAGTGGGTAAAGTTCATCGGCTATACATGAAATTAACCCAATTTTAGAGCATAAGTTGTTGTCTAAACCTTGAATTTGTGTTGGAATCTATGAAATATCTATAAACATTTAATTGTGAATCGAATTATTGTTGTACATAGTAAATTGAGGTTCCTAAACTTCAAATCCTAAATTCGCTTCTATGTTAAAAGCCACGAAACCATGATACGTTTTTGTCATTTTGTACTAGGAGTAAATTTCATGAATTAAAAATTCCAAGTTTTTCACTTTATGTACCTTGATGTAAGATGAGATATGGTTTATATTTCGATTTGTAATTGAAGCTATATTGAATTTTCATCTCTTATATAAAATACGAGTTGCCCCTCAACATTTGCAGGTTTCTTGTCCCAGTATGGAAGTGCTACAACTCTATAGGGCTGACAACATAAGTGCTCTATGCTCTCACCAACTTCCAACTGGCTACTTCAGCAAACTTGTAAAATTGGAAGTACATAATTGTGAAAAATTGAGAAACTTGATGTCTCCATCAGTGGCCAGAGGTGTTTTGAATCTCCGAGTACTAAGCATAGAAGGCTGTGAATCAATGGAAGAAGTGATCATAGAAGAGGAACAACAAGGAGAAGAAATGACTGATGAGCCCTTATTTCCCCTGTTGGAACAGCTGAAACTTGATTATCTACCAAAGCTGGGGCATTTCTTTCTGACAAAGCGAGCTCTTGAATTTCCATTTCTTAAAAAAGTGAAGATTTATAAATGCCCTGAAATGAAGACGTTTGTCCAACATGGATCTGCGAGTACACCAAGTCTCAAAAGTGTGAACCATGATGAAGAGGTGAAAGTAGTTGATCTCAATAAAGCGATACAGAATATGTTCAATTCTAAGGTTTGTCTTGTGTCTCTGTATAACTAATTAATATATATATATATATTTTGTGTCATGCATTAATACACCCCTAGAGGCATTCTTTCTGTTTTAATTAGTAAATAGTAATAGTAATCTTCATATAGTTATCTTTGTTTGTCACTTGAAGCAACTTCCTTTAAGTAATTAGTTTTTAAACTCTGTTACCTTGATGTAAGATAAAACGTTCATTTTTGGATTTGTACTTGAAGCTATATTGAATTTTTATCCCTTATAAATAAATACAAGGCCTCCAACGTTTGCAGGTTTCTTGTCCCAGCCTGGAAGAGCTACAACTCAGAGAGGCCAAAAGCATAACTACTCTATGCTCTCACCAACTCCCAACTGCCTACTTCAGCAAACTTGAAATATTGAGAGTATCTGACTGTGAGAAATTGAGAAACTTGATGTCTCCATCAGTGGCCAGCGGTGTTCTAAATCTCCGAACACTAGAGATAAGGCGCTGTCAGTCAATGGAAGCAGTGATCATAGAAGAGGAAGAACTAGGAGAAGACATGACTAAGGAGCCCTTATTTCCCCAGTTGGACCAGTTGTATCTTGTTGATCTACCTATCCTGAGGCATTTCTTTCTGACGAAGCGTTCTCTTGAATTTCCATTGCTCGATTGTGTGCAGATTTATGAATGCCCTGAAATGAAGACGTTTGTCCTTGGTTCTGTGAGTACACCGAGTCTCAAAAGTGTGAACCATGATTCTAGGGTGAAAGTAGATGATCTGAATAAATGGATACAAGAGAGGTTCAATTCTAAGGTTTGTCTTGTGCTGCTAGCTGTATAACTAATTAACGCTCTTTACACTGTCGGTGTAAGCAAGTTAAATTCTTATTCGAAATGCATGCAGACATGCGACATTCTATTATTTCCTTCAATTTATGAGTTCCCTTATTCTGGAATTTAATTTGTTGGCTTTTGGGTGTTTCATTAATTTGCAGAAGATGCATAAACACAAGTGCAAGGAAGGCCAATAGTAAGAAACTAAATCACCACAAAACAACAGAGTTGTTCATCAAAACAAGGACATAACAGAGACTCTGATGATAATCGAGAAGGGTAACAGAAAGCTCCAACACAATAATTCCACGGTCAAGACAAACTAGGAACCTTGTGAAAGATATATTATCTGGCTTTAGTTCTTCGTCAAAATCCTCATATTGGAAGTTCAAAAGTTCCTATTTTATTATCAATATAATATGTGAGTATTTCTACACTCACGAGACTAAGTTGCCAACACATTACAAATTCGGAAAATTAGGGAAAGCCTTGCATTTTTTATGATGCATAGATACCGTAGTACTATGCCTAGTTTTGATGATTTCACAAACCTGCTGAGGAACCAGATACGTTGCCTGAAGGAACCTAGTCCATCTATCGGAGTCAACTTTCACAGCTGTAAAGTTGCTGTCACTATGACAGTGTTGTAGCACTGCAGCAGAGCTGTCTGATGGTTAAAGTTTAAAGTTTTCACCTCTCACTTCCTTGATATATATTCATCATAACAAGAAGTGAAAACCTAGTTTTGCAAAACCTAAAATCGCCTCAATTCCTCTGCAAAGCTGCCAAGGGATTCCAACAAGACAAAGCTGCAACAACTGAAGAACCTTGTCCTAAGTTCTAGGTTGTTGAGTCCTTGTCTTTTGCTTTTAACATTGTAAACTTACTCCTCTTTTGAGAAGCTTGTGTAGGTGTTGAGTTTTAGCTTTATTCTGTTTGATGTTTGGCTAGAGGTAGCCTTGTATGTCTTTACAATAGAGTTGTTGTAGAGAGAGCATTGTAAGGTGAGGGATTAAGAGTTTAATTCCTAGATTGCAATAGGTTGTAATCTGAACATTACTCAGTGTTTTAGTGGAGTTTCTGGAAAATCGTACAAGGGTAGGTCGTGGTTTACTCTCTTGAGCGCCAAAGAGGTTTCCACGTAAACATCTTGTCTTCTTTACTTTCTGTTTTTAGTTGTGGAAACTGGTAGAGAACCTGGTTCTCAGTGTTGTGGTGGACTCATACAAACTATCAATTTTAATGTAATCAAAACGCTACACATACCGTAAAAACAAGCATGAACTGATTTTGTGTTTTAGTTTGAAAACATAGAATATAGGAATCAAAATGTTCATTCCTTCATGCGATTTTCCTCTAATTGCTTTTGCGAAACCTTATCCTTGGTAGGCAGTGTAAGTGATGGCTCTTTGTCGAGTGCAGCAGGAGCTTTGACCATGTGAATGCTCTGCTCGAGCTCCTTTGTTGCTTCTCTCTGCTCCTTGGATTTCTTTCCTTTCATCCTGTCCAATTTGCCAACTAATGTTAATAGCAAGAAAAGGCACATCGTAAATAAGAAGTAATGGAAATGAGAGAAGCAGTCTAAGGAACCTCTTTGTAATATGTCTCTCCTCCCTATCGACTCTGATTTTATCAATTTTCTTGATGGCCTTCAAAGTGTTCTCAGTTCCATTCATGTCATATCTCTCCGGCCTATTACGCTTCCTCTCGAATTCAAATGTTGAGTCCTTCAAATAGGTATTAGCAGCAGGAAAGGAATTTTCAGTATCTCCAAGACAAAAAAAATACAAAGATCAGTAAATAAAATTTAATCCAATAAAAAGCATATTGATTGTATTGAAAAAGGGCAACCCCATTACCTAAATCATGTCCGTCAATATGCTTTAGTCCATTTTAACTTTACATGGATTCCTCTTCATCTTGAAGTTCTTGTGACACTTAGATCTACAGAATCGAAAGATCTGCACAGAGAAATTTTCCTTTACTTGATGAACACCCCAATAACCCCACTACTACACCTCATGAATTAATCTGAAATGTGCCTTCATAATAAAAATAGACAACCAGAGAGACGGACTTGTCACAAAACACGTACTCTTAGACTCATTGCAATTGAGCATTAGGTGAAAGAGTTTAATTACTACTCTTGCATGCGACACAATTAGTAATTGAACAGAAAATATAAGCTTTGAATACAGTACAACACTTCATTCAAGGTTAAATAGAGTATTGTCTAAAAATAACCGCGTAAATCATTATAGGGCCTGTGAAAAAGAATCACTTAAGGACCCATTGAAAGTTCTTTCTAAAACCAGCTCAAACAAGAATATAGTTGATTATATAGTACACACAATAAAAATGAAATTTATCTTCGTTTAAACTGGAAGCTAGTCTCAGACCAGATAATCAGTGGAAGAAGTGATCACCAATATCCTTTCATTTTCTCAAACAAATTTTAGCATTTCTATGCATTTTATGTAAAGTCGTCAGCTAAAATAAAACTCTGCTGTACTATATTTGGTTATAAAAAGGATAAAGTAGAGTCAAGTTTCCCAAATTTTTACTTCTATTGGAGGGAGGAATGATAACTCACTTCTTAAGTTATCAGTCGAAGAGAATACACACACAATCACACAATCACACACTCTATTTCATTAAATTTTTTGTCTAGTTTTAAAGGAATTAGAAAACTTCGTACATGGGATATAAATTCTCCACTTCTCTTATGTTACTTCCTTACGAAACCAGAAATGAATTTTCTATTGTTATCCTTAACCAATTAACACTGAGCAATCTTTTACAAGAGTAGTGAGTTCTTCTCAAGTGTTTCTTTTTGTTGACAGAAGTTGCATACGACTGATCACATGTATTATCTCCAAAAGTAAGAGGCAAGTTTCAAGGTACATCTTAAGATAGACGAGATATTCCGTTTGACATAATCACTATATAGTCGTAAAAATCCTATGTAGAGGCACTGTTTGAATACTAAGCTCGCGTGCATGAGCACATGAACCAAGCATTATATCTCTTCCTCTATTTGTACATGTTTCACAGTCTCAGACTTGTCATCATCATACTCATTACACAAACAGAAAACTGGCCTTTTAATAAGGTAGAAGTCTAAAGCACGAAGACTAATGGGAGACTGTAGCTCTAATGTGTGCTGCTGGGAGTTCTACCTCAAAATAAAGTGTCATGTTTTATGAGTCACACTTATTTTCAAGATGGACAAAAAGCACGTCATACTTCAAGAAACTCTTCGATCTCGATCTGAAGTGACTCTCCAATTGCCTTGGCAAATCATCATCTGGCCAAAATTGAAGTAGCCAATGATCACATTTATGTTATGAAACTCTTTCCAATTAATGTGCTGTGACTTAATAATATTTCAATCAATTTCTATGATTGATTGGAAATAGGAAATCATTTTTATAAAATAAATGAAAAAAAAAATACATAGAATTAGACCTCTGATGTTGTGAACATGGACGATAGTCCAAGTAGTGCTTATGGACCAGTTATCTGGACAGAGACTGGCCAAGCTGTTGGTCCTGGGGCTAAACCACGAAAAGGCTCTTTGCTTGGGATCCAGGTTGAGTAGGGAAGCACGTGACAAGGTGGAGAAAAGGAATGTCATCTTCGTCTTTGAGAATCATGCCTATTGTTGAGTAAAGAGTCTAATTACTCATTCTTATCTCTATCCTTACTTGTTATTCAGTAGTTTGAGTGTTGCAATTACTGTTCCAAAGCTGTAATTGTGTTCTAGTTCTCATTAATACAGTAAAGAGTTTGGGTCTATTACAGAAATACTTTGTTAAAAGTTGGAGACAAAGTAAGGACAAAGTCTGATGTTTGAGTAGCTGGCAAGCAAATGGAAAATTCCGAAAAGCAACAATTACTTTTCCCCTTTTTTCTTCTTTACAGTGTCTGCCATTGCAAGAAAGCATATATTTTGGAAAAATCCTCACATGAGTTTGAGTGAAGGAAGATATTGAATCAGATGTTCACTGTTTTAAAATGTTGGCTAATCAACACTTTCACTTTAATGCTATCATTTTGACCCCACTCTTCCTCTTCTTATTCTCAAGCCTAAATGCACAGTTTATAAATCTCAGTGAATATATTGCTTGGAATAAAACAACCAAATTCTCCATTGCCTCTTTTTCACCTTTCATTTTCATATCAAATTCTACATTGCCGCTCGTTCAGCTTTCATTTTCACACCAAATTTTCCATTTACGCTCTCCGATCTTTCATATCACACCAAATTCTACCTTTCTGCTCTCTTATCTTTCATTTTCATACCAAATTCTACATTGCTACTCTTTTAGCTTTCATTTTCACACCAAATTTTCTGTTGCCGCTCTTTGATCTTTCATTCTCATACCAAATTATACATTGCTGCTCTTTCAGCTTTCATTTGATATCACCTTTACTTCCAGAAACTAAGAAAACCAGTCAAAAAGAGAGAATTAGAAAGAAAAAAAAGAAACAATAGCAGAGTTCAGACTTCAGAGTTGAAAATAGGCTTGTTACTAACTATACTAGCTATGGAATTCTTATCTATTTTTGTGGAAAAAGTCACAGGTTGCTTGATGCAGCCAGTTGCGCGAGGGTTTGGGTATTTCTTTTACTACAAGAGCAACATCAAAACTCTGGATGAAGAATTTGATAAGCTGGAGATTATTAGAAGTGGAGTGCAGCTAGGAGCGGAGGCTGCCTGGAGAAATGTACAACTCATTTCACCCTACGTTGAGGCTTGGTTAAGTAGTGTAAATACCACTACTGCAAACGTTGAAAGTATACTGCGAGGTAGAGCTGAGGTTGCAAAAGGCTGTTTCTATGGTTGGTGTCCAAACTTGAATCACGTTACTCGCTGAGCAGGAGAGCTAAGAGAATTACACTGGAGGTGATTGAACTTCGAAACGAAGGCAACAATTATGTTGATTTCTCCTATCCTGTACCACCTGTTGAAATTGAAGCTATACCTAGTAACAGTGGTGAGGAGTTTGGCTCTAGAAAAGTGAAAGAGGAAGAGGTCATGGCAGCTTTGAGAGATGGGAGAGGGTCACTATTATTGGGATATGTGGTATGGGCGGTGTTGGTAAAACAACACTGGCTGAGAATATAAGAGCAAGGGCGAAACAAGAAAGGTTGTTTGATGACGTTGTCATGGTAACTGTCAGTCAACAACCAGATTTGAGAAAAATTCAGGGTGAGATCGCTAGAGGAGTCGGTCTGACATTGCAAGAGGACGATTTGTGGAATCGTAGAGATCAGTTGGTTAAAAGGTTTAATGGTCAGGACAACATCCTTGTATTCTTGGATGATGTTTGGGAGGCTCTTGATCTTAACAAACTAGGAATTCCCAGCGGTAGCAATCACAACCATCGGTGCAAAGTGATATTGACACCGCGTCTCCGAAATGTTTGTGTAACAATGGAGGCTCAAAAGATCATAGATGTTGGAATCTTATCTGATGAAGAAGGATGGATTCTTTTTACGCAAAAAGCCAGTTATTCGGCTGACGATCCTTCTCTTCCTGACATAGCAAAAGATGTTGCCAAAGAATGCAAGGGGCTGCCGCTTGCAATTATTACAGTTGCAGGAGCGCTAAAGCGCAGAGCCAAGCCTTTGTGGGAAGATGCCCTTAAACAATTACATGATGCAGAAACAAGCAATATCTGTGGAGTGCACACAAAGGTGTATAAACCTCTGAAGCTAAGCTATGATTACTTGGAAAGTGATCAAGTCAGGTACTTGTTTTTGCTTTGTTCCTTGTTCGAGGAAGATAGTAATATCTATTCTGAAGAATTACTTAGATATGGAATGGGGCTTCGCATCTTTTCGGGAAGTGCAAATTACTTAGATATGGAACATGCAAGAAATAGGGTGTGCCTTCTGTTAGAAACACTGAAAGATAGTTTCTTGCTATCCCAAGGTTCACACAAAGATTGTGTCAAAATGCATGATGTGGTCCGTGACATGGCTCTATGTATTGCATCTGAGGGCACACATTTATCTATGGTAAGTCATGATGTGAACTCAGAAGAGTTCCCAAGAAAGGACTCTTACAAGCAATACAGACACATGTCAATTGTTGCAAATAAATTTAATGAGCTTCCTAGACCAATATTATGCCCAAAACTAAAGCTTCTAATGTTGAAACTCAGTTTTGAAGAGCCATTCAAATTACAGGATGATTTTTTTATGGAATGAGTAAACTCACTGTCTTAAGCATGAGGGGAGACAGATATAAGGCCTCCATTCTGCATTTTCCTGCATCCATTCAGAGGTTGTCAAATCTGAGGACACTGTGTCTGAGTAACTTAAGGTTGGATGACATATCCATTATTGGCGAACTTGTCACTTTAGAAATTCTCAGCATCAGAGATTCTCAGTTAGTGGAGCTGCCAGTGGAGATTGGAAAATTGACCAATCTAATTATGTTAATGTTTTGGGGTGGGCGAGTAAAACTTGAAAGGATTTCACCGGGAGTTTTAGCAAGACTAGTTCGATTGGAGGAACTACATATGATGGGAGTGAAACATTGTAGTTACTCCACCTTAAGGGAGCTGGAATCCTTATCGAGATTGACTGCACTGACATTAATCACATTTTCTGACGATGTGATATACAGTAACTCGGGCCTTTCCTCCAAGTTGACACGGTACACTCTTAAAGTGTGTAGAGACTACAGATTGATTTCAAGCATGGCTGGTTATGACAAGAATATTGGTTTAGAGTTCAACGAGACTTCCCCATTGGGTGATTGTACTTACTTGCTCCAACTTCCAACTGGATACTTCAGCAAACTTGTAAGATTGGACGTACATAGTTGTGGAAAATTGAGAAACTTGATGTCTCCATCAGTGGCCAGAGGGTTTCTGAATCTCCGAAATCTAGGATAATACACTGCCAATCAATGGAAGAAGTGATCACTGAAGAGGAACAACAAGGAGAAAAAATGACTAATGAGCCTTTATTTCCCCGGTTGGAACTGCTGGAGCTTTACGGGCAGCCTAAGCTGGGGCATTTATTTCTGACGAAGCGTGCTCTTGAATTTCCATTTCTCAGAGTAGTGAATATTAGTAGCTGCCCTAAAATGAAGACGTTTGTCCAACAGGGATCTGTGAGTACACCTAGTCTCGGAAGTGTATACAATGATGATGAGGTGAAAGTAGTTGATCTCAATAAAGCTATGTTCAATTCTAAGGTTTGTCTTCTGCCGCTAGCTATATAAATAATTAATGCTCTCTTTCCGTTTTAACTAGTAAATGGTAATTGTAATCTTCAGATAGTTATTTCTGTTAATCACTTTAAGCAACTTTTTTTAGTTTTTCACTTCATGTTACCTTGATGTAAGATGAGATATGGTGCATATTTGGAATTGTACTTGAAGCTATATTAAATTTTCATCCCTTATATAAAATACAAGGCCTTCAACATTTGTAGGTTTCTTGTCCCAACCTGGAAAAGCTACAACTCTTTGGGGCTGACAGTATCAGTGCTTTATGCTCTCACCAACTTCCAACTGGCTACTTCAGCAAATTTGTAACATTGGAAGTACATAGTTGTGGAAAGTTGAGAAACTTGATGTCTCTATCAGTGGCCAGAGGGTTTCTGAATCTCCGAGATCTAAGGATAATACACTGCCAATCAATGAAAGAAGTGATCACAGAAGAGGAACAACAAGGAGAAGAAATGACTAATGAGCCTTTATTTCCCAAGTTGGGACAGCTGATGCTTTCTTCTCTATCAAAGCTGGGGCATTTCTCTCAGACAAAACATGCTCTTGAATTTCCATTTCTCAGAGTAGTGAATATTAGTAGGTGCCCTGAAATGAAGACGTTTATTCAACAGGGATCTGTGAGTATACCGAGTCTCAAAAGTGTGAACAATGATGAGGTGAAAGTAGTTGATCTCAATAAAGCGATGTTCAATTCTAAGGTTTGTCTTCTGCCGCTAGCTATATAAATAATTACTGCTCTCTTTCCGTTTTAACTAGTAAATGGTAATAGAATCTTTGATAGTTATTTCTGTTCATCACCTAAAGAAACTTTTTTAGTTTTTCACTTCCTGTTACCTTGATGTAAAATGAGATATGGTTCATATTTGGATTTGTACTTGAAGCTATATTGAATTTTCATCCATTATATAAAATACAAGGCCTTCAACATTTGTAGGTTTCTTGTCCCAGCCTGGAAGAGCTACAACTCAATGGGGCGAACAGCATAAGTGCTCTATGCTCTCACCAACTGGCTACTTCAGCAAACTTGTAAGATTGGAAGTACATAGTTGTGGAAAATTGAGAAACTTGATGTCTCCATCAGTGGCCAGAGGGTTTCTGAATCTCCAAATTCTAATGATAATACACTGCCGAGCAATGGAAGAAGTGATCACAGAAGAGGAACAACAAGGAGAAGAAATGACTAATGAGCCCTTATTTCCCCGCTTGGAAAAGCTGTACCTATGCGGGCTACCTAAGCTGGGGCATTTCTTTCAGACGAAACACGCTCTTGAATTTCCATTTCTCAGAGTAGTGAATATTAGTAGCGGCCCTAAAATGAAGACGTTTGTCCAACAGGGATCTGTGAGTACACCTAGTCTCGAAAGTGTATACATTGATGATGAGGTGAAAGTAGTTGATCTCAATAAAGTTATGTTCAATTCTAAGGTTTGTCTTCTACCCGCTCGCTGTATAACTAATTAACTCTAGTGCTCTCTTTCGGTATTAAATTAATAGTAATATTCAGACACTTATTTATGTTTGTCACTTGAAGCAACTTCCTTTTACTTGCTCCAAATATTTCCAATTAGAAATCTAAAGCATCAGCATAGTCTTTTATCTTTCAAGTAATGATTGTACTTACTTAGCTAGTCATCTCTCTTCTCTGCTCCCAGGAACAAAAATCTGGTCAAGGCACTACTGATGGTGACGAATCTGAAGCTACTGATGACGACGACTCTGAAACTATACCGTATGTCCGAGTCTCTAAAAGGTGAACCATGATTTTGGGGTTAAAGTAGATGATCTCAGTAAAGCAATATAGAAGATTTTCAATTCTAAGGTTTGTCCTCGGTTCTGTGGTGCAACTGATTAACTGAAGCTTCAATCTAGTGATGGCAGAAGCTAGTGTGTTGTCTATGAATCTAAAGCTAGGAAGGTAATTAAGTACCCGATGAAACAGTCAAAGTGCATCCAAGTTAGCTCGAACATCACCTGATACCTGTGCACTCATGATGGGAGGTAACAAGCAGAGGGGGGTCTACATTATAACCCATGGGTTCACATGAAACCAACAGCTTTTGCCCACAACTTTGTATTTGTAGTAGTAATTTCTAGAAAATAGTTTATTGTGACCACAGTTATCATTATTATATTAAACTTGAGGTCACTGTAGGATTCTATAAACTTCAAATTTTGAATTCTCTTGCGGTTCTAAATGCTTCTTTCATTATATTTAATAGCTAATATGTAGCTTTATTTTCTCATGACATCTTGCATTCTATGTCGTTTTAAAAGATTTTAGAGAATACTTTTCTGGAGATGCTCGTTCAACCATATTTAACCGAAGCCTATACATATAGCATTGAAAGAAAGCCTATATATAGCTATCTTACTGCTTGTGATGGGGATGTTATATTGTACTTTAGCTCAATATTGGGGCAAAAGCTCTTTAACATTGAGACAAAAACATATTAGCTGTACGATGTTTGCAATAAGTGTACGATGTTGAGTGTGATCTTTTTAAATGCAGGCCTATTCTCATTTCATTAAGAATAGGTTTGGTAGTAAAGAAAATACTTGACAGTAAATTACACTGATAATTCTCCCCCTGTTGGTGGTCTTACAGTAGCAATGGACGTAGAAGGAATGAAAAGCATGGCTTTTAACGTTTGGGTTCAATAACATTCACCTTAGTTCTTTTCTGATCAAATCAACCCACTACTCAACCGCCCACGTGTGTGTCTGAGTCAGTGCTGGCAGTCGCCTTCATTGAGTTAGGTTAGTGTGCTTTGCATGTTTTTCTCGAAGCTCATATTGAAGCTCGTCAGTCAAGAAGTTGCATTCCGCTAACGCCTCTGTTATAAGAGAATATGATACCATCCCCCACTTTTGGCGCACTTGTTGGATGAGCTAAGGCCTAAGCGCCATATAAGTCAAAAGCTAGCCTGAGACCTAAAAAAGCAAGGTCGAAATCCATCCCTCTTTTTCTTGTATTTGACTAGTAGGGCTAATGAACGACCCTTTGATCTATGTAGTTCCAAGTTCAGCCAGGTCTGATTAGAAGTTCAAAAATGAGTGGAGCGAGGGGCTTTAGAGGGAGAAAAGGGGGGGCGAGCTTTAATTGAAGTAGGGTTCCAAACCTCTCCTTACAGTCAAGTGGCTTTCACTCCTCATAGAGAGTTAGAAAGTGTCAGTTAGAACTTGTCTTTGATTGGGATTTCGATTGAAAAGATGTTAGGTCGGTTCCTCATCTAAGAAGCCGAGGCAATCTCGATTGAAGCCAATTCAACATTTTCCTACTCAATCTTATCCGAAAGGAGAGGGCGCACTAATTCCGGAACCAGGATGGCGCGCGGAACGGGCTGAACTTCAGGCTGGGGAATGGGCGGCTGTGCCCCTCTTGGGGAGGGTAACAAGGGTCAGACGAGGAACTCCATTCTGGTTAGCTCGGTAGAGTGGCAGGCGAAATCTGTCTCTCTTTATAGATATTGAGATAGATATTGAGTAGGTAGGCGGCTAGTCACTTCTTACTCGTGTAGTGAGAAAAACCTTATTTTATTCTTAGTTCAATCACTAGTTGAAGGTTTGCGATAGATGTTGCCTTTCCTGGATAAACGATTTCAAATCGGCTTTTTTATTTAAGCAGATCTGTGAAAATAATCGGTTCATTTGTCCCTAGTTCCGGTTGGAAGTGTCATCTGTAGCGGGAATCGATATCTGTATTTGTATAAATCGCTTTCTCCTTCTGATAGACTAGCTTGCGCATCTTCTCTTTGGCACCTTGGCTTGGGGAGTGCTCTCTCTCTTCTGTGTCAGCGAAGGAAGGATAAGAGCAATCGGCCGAATGATTGTTATTCCACTTACGGTTACATTGCCTCTATCGAAGCAGACCAAGTCTAATACTCCAGCCCTAATTTTCTGGGATTAACCAACCTACCCTTCTGTATAACCTATTCACATTAGTGAAGCGGTTGGATGCATAAGGGAAGTGCACGTTTGTGAGACCTTAATCGGGATGCATAGGTGAGTCAACCTACAAGCACGGAAGAGCGTGGTACCGCTACCCCTCTCTAAGTAAAGGTAAGATTCTTAGCCCTGTAGATGAACTCCATCTAAAATACAATAGGGACAGCTGTTTTCGGCTGCTCGTTTCGTATCCAGTAGGAATTGAACCTACGAATTCGCCAATTATGAGTTGGGCGCTTTAACCATTCAGCCATGGATGCTTAGCGGGGATCCTCGTACATGGTGAATAACCAAATTCCAACAGGTTTTCCTTAGTAAGCTAGCTTTGGTTGCTAAGCAAGCCAGGTTCTCTTTCACTCCTGGAATGAGCCTTTTGGCGACTCTCTCTCAACACAAAGAAAGAAGAGATGAAAGGATCTTCAAGTAGCCCTGACTAAGGTTTGAAAAGATTCCCGGGGGTACTACAGCTTGCGGGGAAGGCTAGGGTGGTTTTTAGAAAGCTCGAAGACAGAAGAAGTCGTAGGGAACCAATTTCTATCGCTTTCCCCCTCTAGTGGTCATTCATTCTTTTGATGACTCGCAGTCGAAAGAGTTGGTTGGCAGTTCAAACCTCAGAGGGAGTTGAAGAGAGGAGGTTCTACCACGTTCAAAGGCACTAGGGACGAGCCATTACAGACGGTTTACACTGGTAAACATGCTAAATTCATATTCGAAATGCACGCAGACATGATTCTGCCATTTCCTTCAATTTATGAGTTATTTCTTATTGATACTTATTCTGGAATTTGTTGGCTTTTGTGTGTTTGATTTGCAGAAGATGCATAAACACAAGTGCAAGGAAGCCACCAAGGCCAATAGTAGAAACTAAACCACCACAGAACAACATAGTTGTTGATCAAAACAAGGACATAAAAGATATTCTGATGGCGGAGGAGAAGCGTAACAGAAACATCAAAGGTAGAGAGAATGTTTTCGATAGACCCTCGGCTAAGAAACAACAATCCAAACTAGGAACCTTGTGAAAGATATATTATCTGGCTTTAGTTCCCCATCAAAATCCTCATATCGGAAGTCCAAATATTTCAACTTTTTGATTAATATAATAAGCGAGCATTTCATATCTCACGAGACTAAGTTGCCAAACCATTACAAATTCAGAAAGTTGGGGAAAGTTTTGCTTGTTAATGTAATCAAAACATTATACATACCCCAAAAATAAGCATGAACTGATTTGTGTTTTAGTTCGAGAACATAGAATATAGGAAGCAAAATAATCACTCCTCCATGCGATTTTCCTCCGACTGCTTTTGTGAAACCTTGACCTTGGTAGGCAGTGTAAGTGATGGCTCTTTGTTGAGTGCAGCAGGAGCTTTGACCATGTGAATGCTCTGCTCGAGCTCCTTTGTTGCTTCTCTCTGCTCCTTGGCTTTCTTTCCTTTCATCCTGTCCGATTTGCCAACTAATGTTAATAGCAAGAAAAGGCACATCGTAAATAAGAAGTAATGTAAATTAGTGAAGCAGAGTCTAAGAAACCTCTTTGTAATATGTCTCTCCTCCCTATCGACTCTGATTTTATCAATTTTCTTGATGGCCTTCAAAGTGTTCTCAGTTACATTCCTGTCATATCTCTCCGGCCTATTACGCTTCCTCTAGAATTCAAATGTTGAGTCCTTCAAATAGGAATTAGCACCAGCAAAAAGAAATTTTCAATATCCAAAAAAAAAGATTAGTAAATAAAATTTAATCTTATAAAAAACGTATTAGATTATCATATTATATTATATTTATTATTTATTTTATTATTATTATTATTATATTATATATATTATATATTATATATTATATATATTATATATTATTATTATTATTATTATTATTTTATTATTTATTTATTATATTATAATATTGAACTAAAATGAACTAAACAAAAATAAAGAAAGTACCTTGAAGGACGGCCAAGACCCAAAGGTTTGTTTGCAAATCTGATCCAAAATATTATTAACAAAGCCGGAATAGGGGCAAACGTTTTCTGTTTTTCTTTACAAAGTAAACAACTAGAGAGAAGAGAGAGAGAGTTCCTAAAATTTTCTCGATGCTCCTACTTAACAAAAATGAGCACTTATATAGAAAAGAAAAAAAAACATAAAGAATCTATGTACAGTAAGGAGGGGTCCCATGGGGGTCCCTAAACAGTGTATATACTGTTAGATAGTGACAGCCTATCTTCTGTACACCGTTACCTTTAGACTTTCTCTTTGCCACGTTTTTTCTCCATGGCTTTTAATGATAGCAGCAAATCTTCTGCTTCTTGTAGGTCTTCTGTAGACAGTATAATGTCTTCTTCATTGCGCTGTGCTTCCTCGTTGCTGGTTTCGCTCCGCATTGAAGTATCAGATTTATCAATCTGAGTAATGTTCTGAAGTAAATTTCTTTTTACTTCTTCGAGATACTCGTTAATCATAGCTTCCTTATCTCCGTGTTGAGTGAGTGGAGATTTTTCAGGCAATATGCCTGACTGAGGGATTATCAATGCTAATTCCTTTTTGGGGAAGCTCTTTATAAGTATTAATGGTGTCCATAATCGTGTCAATAAGTTCTTGTCCAATTAATTGCTTGGACCTGGGATCGCTTCTTAATAATTTTTCCCAGAAGTTGTTATAACACACTCGGTATAGGCAAGGAATATTTTCCTCTGTGAATCCTACTTCAGGAACCCATTTATGGATCCAGGGTATTGAGAACTCTATAAAAAAATATATTTGATCAATCTTTTCTAACCAGCAGATATGATCTGTGCGATATAACTCGTTGAGAAAAGGAGATACCTTTGTCCATTCCTTGTATAACTGAAGGAATTTTTCTGGTAGAATCTGGATCGTAGGACCGTGGTATGACCACCAATCAATGAACCAATTTGGGATTGGTTCTGCAAATATTTTTGCACAAATTTTTATAAACCATGTATGTTTGTGCTTATCATTATTATAAAAAAAGCACTTTACTAAAGGATTAAATATGTCATTCATGATTTTTTGAAATTCTGACGGGGCATTTTTTAACCCGAATGGCATAACGTTCCATTCATTTTAATTTTCGAACAGATCGCCATTGATATTTGTGCAGATCACCCCAGTGCCTTTTGGAATCGCAAAAAGCACATTGTAACTCTTCCATATGAGGAAGATTTTTATATTTTATATTATCTATCTATATCTATACTATATTAAAAGTGTGAAACACCTTATAATGTGATTTGAACTTTTTGCCCTTCATTAAAAATCTTTCCTCTAAACAAAATCGTCTTTTTACCTTTTTCTCTATAATTATTATATTATTATTTTTATAATATTAAATATTAACTATAATAAATATAAAAAATAAATGGGAAGAAATTTTAAAACGTGTAAAGTCATAAATAGAGAAGGAGTTTTATTAGGTGTAAGTCGGCTGAATTTTAGGAAAGGTTGGCTCCTATAAATACTTATAAATATTAAATACTAACAATTTTATAATAAAAAATTAGGGTTAACAAGGGAGTGGGGTTTTGGAGGGTTTTGTTTATCTGGAGAGTAATTAAAAAACCTTCTCCTTGGTTGGTGTTGTACGAATTTTTTGTAGGAGTAAGCCTAATAACTCCATCACGTAAAGTAAGACTAATATGTTCTTTTTCTTTTGTTATTTCTAATAATTATTTCATACTCCATTTTATAATTTTGTTGAATTTGACATTGTTAAATATGTCATAATCTTGATAAAGAAAGATTCATGTGGAGCATGTTATTGAGACTTCATGTTGATTACGAGTAGATTTGAAGGTATATTTTTTTTGACTTTTATTTATCATTCATATTGATACTATTTATGTTGTTAAGATGTTTACAACCCGTAGAACTTTCTGATGGTACTCTACATGTTTGACGTGTGGAAATTATACAAGATTATTTGAATTGGGTTAATGTTATATCAATTAATTTGACCGATTTTTTTCTTTTATATGGTAAGAAGAAAATATAAAAGTCCTATTTTATTTTTAGTGTTTGTTGTTAAATATAATACACGTTTTGCTCACGCGCAAAGCGTGTACACTAAACTAGTACTATATTAAAAGTGTGAAGGACCTTATAATGTGATTTGAACTTTTTGCCCTTCATTAAAAGTCTATGCTTTAGATAAAATTGTCTTTTTACTATTTTTTCTCTAATTATAATTATGCATAAACACTAATAATATAGATTGTTTGGAAAATGAAAAACTGCATTATTTGTTGCAAACTAAATCTCCCTAGAGTCCTAACAAAAATAAAAACTACCTTATTATTGGGAAATAAAAACTGGCATATTTTTTTCAAACTAAACTAACAATATTTTAGGAGTGTTATTTGGCAAAACAAGAATACGTAGAGTAGTTTTTGGAGAAAAAAAAAGAAAAAAGAAAAGAAACTGCCTTATTTTTGAGAAAAAAAGCTGTCTTATTTTTAGGGAAAAAGATATTGCCTTATTTGAAACAACTAATAATTGTCCTAGCTTTTTTAATTATATTATCGTTATTTTTGGGTAAAATAAAATCTCCTTAGGACTCCTTTTTTGGTTATAAGAGGAGTCCTAATACAAATCATACTTTCAATTCAATTAAATTTTAATCTGCATGAATTTATGTCAATCAGTCGTGAGTTTGAATACTTTCCAACTCTAATTATATATCGTAATATTTTAATTAGAAAGACATTAGAGTTTACTGGCTATATTTCTTGGTGATTGAATCAGTTTCGGTTCAACTTTATAGATCTATTTTATGCTTTATGTAGTTGTGCACCATGTTTAATTATTGATAGTATGTTTCTGTTTGCGAATGGGAAGAACGAATAGAGATCCTCTTTTTGTGGTGTTTTCGTGAATATTTGTGTATCTGTTAGTCCATCATCTATTTCTCTACTAAGTAAATCAAATTGGTGCGAGATACTTCAATTGTGAGATGGAGGATGATGTGCTACATATAAGCATGTCCAAACCCTCCTTCAAAAGTGTTTATATGTGGCTAGCACAAGAAATTTAGTATTACATTGAATTTCATTGGTATATTATTGGAAAATTACTATATATATGTGTGTGTTTTATTGTAGTTCTCACGTCACCTGCTAGAACATTATGTGATTATCAAGGTCTATTTTGAGAGTTGTACTTTCATGCTTTATTTATCTATTTATTGTACGGAGTAAAGATGATTCAATAATTCGTTCTCTTTAATTTTTTTCTCTTTTTCAAAATTGAGTATTACTACTTACATTATCTTTTCTCTTTCTTTTAGTTTAGAATATTTTTGCTTTTAAGTATATGTGTGATGGTTGATAATTTCGTTCACTCTTTGTTGGTTATTAAGTTGACAATTTTTGTATGTATGTAGGGATGCTTGAAAGTTGGAAGGGATATATGTTGATTTAATGATTCAATAATCCACAACGCTGCCTTATTTATGTATTTTTTGTTTAACTACTATGAATTGCTTATGCAATTCTGTCTCAATTGTTAGAGTAACGAGTTTTTTCATAGTCGCTGGTCTGTCTTGGTTTTGTTTTTGAGTTTGCTCCCCTCTAGTAGAAAGGTTTAGATAGAGAAAATTAGTTGTGAAGGCAGTTGTTCTGGTACTTTCTTTCTTCATATTTAACTTCTGCTCCATAATTTTCTATGTATTTAAGAATTAAGATATATGTCCTCTAACGTGTGTAGAAGACTTTCCTTTTGATTGAGAACAAAAAGTCTTCTTAAGAGTTTTATAAGTAATTCTAAATTTGATATATGAATTGTTTCTGTGGGATGACTCTTGAGGTATATTCACACATAGGGGCGAAGAAGGAGCTAGAGATCAAGCTACGTATTTTGTCAAAACAAACTTGATAATTTTAATTTGAACTTTGTAGTAGAGATTTCATTTTCATCAAATAATAAAATCCATCAATTATTTTCTATAATAATAACTACATATTAATTAAGATGTCAATCATGGACTCTAAAACTTATAAATAATATTATGTTTTATTAATTATAAAAGGATGAGAAGTTATAGGGAAATTAAAATAGCAAGTTCTCAATTTATTTCACAGTCTTAAATATAAATTTTTTTTAAAAGTAGTATTATCCCTTTATATTTCACCGTCCTAATTATTAATTCATCTATAGTTTATTTTAAAAGTAGTATTATCCCTTTTTTAAGGTATGTAAATCGGATCAACGTTGATCATCTTTAAAAACTTAAATTTTTTCTTGGTATTTTATTTTGTAACTCAAATATATTTCATAGTAATATTTACGTAATGTTTCGAAGCTATATACTCAATGATATTGGTTACATACATAATATTTTTTGTCTTTTTATCATTTTTCTCCAATTATTGTCATTTAAATTATTATGCTAATGTTGAGGACTTTAAAATTAATTATAATTATAACTATTAATATTTTATTTATTTATACTAGGTAAGAACTCTTAATATTTAATATTTTAAAATTAAATAATTTTTTTTATTTGAGTTAGGTAATACATAGTACCATATTTCAAAAAAAAGACCACATTTTTAGGTTTAGAAGCTTAAAAAATTGGGCAAAATCACGTTTCTACGTTTAAAAAATCTTGGGGACTGATTAATTGTATTATTACTCTAATTTTAGAACTTTCAAGACAAATAGGACATGTGTATTCTCATTAAATAGTACTATTAAAAATTAGAATATGAAGTCCACATGGACTCTTTTTAACTCACGATTTTTTCATTATTGATATGCAATTAATAGTAGAAAAAGAAATTAATACATGATTTTAAATATATGGAAAGAATTGTGATAAAATAAGAACTCCTAAAATATATGGTAAGAGGTGTACATGAAAACCCAAAGTGGGCGTCCGCGAGGACCTATTTAATGGCGCGCGTTGGTTCGGAGGGACAAACGTGGGGTTTAGGATTTCAAACGTGGCCCGGAACGGAAAATAGTGAATTTTCGGTTTTTTCGTTTGTTATAATCAATGGATTTTGTGTGATATGTGCGTCCGGCGGTATTTTGGCCGAAATTTTTCGTGGGCGTCTGCGAGGACCTATTTAATGGCGCGCGTTGGTTCGGAGGGGCAAACGTGGGGTTTTAGAATTTCAAACGTGGCCCGGAACGAAAAATAGTGATTTTTTGGTTTTTTCGTGTGTTATAGTCCATGGATTTTGTGTGATATGTGCGTCCGCCGGTACTTTGGCCGAAATTTTTCGTGGGCGTCCGCGAGGACCTATTTAATGGTGCGCGTTGTTTCGAAGCGACAAACGTGGGGTTTTAGGATTTCAAACGTGGCCCGGAATGGGAAATAGTGATTTTTCGGTTTTTTCGTGTGTTATAGTCCATGGATTTTGTGTGATATGTGCGTCCGGCGGAATTTTGGCCGAAATTTTTTGTGGGCGTCCGCGAGGACCTATTTAATGGCGCGCGTTGGTTCGGAGGGGCAAAAGTGGGATTTCAGGATTTCAAACGTGGCCCGGAACGGGAAATAGTGATTTTTTGATTTTTTCGTGTGTTATAGTCCATGGATTTTGTGTGATATGTGCGTCCGGCGGTATTTTGGCAAAAAATTTTCATGGGCGTCCGTGAGGACCTATTTAATGGCGCGCGTTGGTTCGGAGGGGCAAACATGGGGTTTTAGGATTTCAAACGTGGCCCGAAACGGGAAATAGTGATTTTTCGGTTTTTTCGTGTGTTATAGTCCATGGATTTTGTGTGATATGTGCGTCCGGCGGTATTTTGGCCAAATTTTTTGTGGGCGTCCGCGAAGACCTATTTAATGGCGCGCGTTGGTTCGGAGGGGCAAACATGGGGTTTTAGGATTTCAAACGTGGCCCGAAACGGGAAATAATGATTTTTCGGTTTTTTCGTGTGTTATAGTCCATGAATTTTGTGTGAGATGTGCGTCCGGCGGTATTTTGGCCGAAATTTTTCGTAGGCGTCCGCGAGGACCTATTTAATGGCGCGCGTTGGTTCGGAGGGGCAAACGTGGGGTTTTAGGATTTCAAACGTGGCCCGAAACGGAAAATAGGATTTTTCGATTTTTTCGTGTGTTATAGTCCATTGATTTTGTGTGATATGTGCGTCCGGCGGATTTTGGCCGAAATTTTTTGTGGGCGTCCGCGAGGACCTATTTAATGGCGCTTGTTGGTTCGGAGGGGCAAACGTGGGGTTTTAGGATTTCAAACGTGGCCCGGAACGGAAAATAGTGATTTTTCAGTTTTTCGTGTGTTATAGTCCATGGATTTTGTGTGATATGTGCGTCCGGCGGTATTTTGGCCGAAATTTTTCGTGGGCGTCCGCGAGGACCTATTTAATGGCGCGCGTTGGTTTGGAGGGTAAAACATGGGGTTTTGGGATTTCAAACGTGGCCTGGAACGGGAAATAGTTATTTTTTGGTTTTTTCGTGTGTAATTGTCCATGGATTTTGTGTGACATGTGCGTTCGGCAGTATTTTGGCCGAAATTTTTCGTGGGCGTCCGCGAGGACCTATTTAATGGCGCACGTTGGTTCAGAGGGGCAAACAGGGGGTTTTAGGATTTCAAACGTGGCTCGGGACGGGAAATAGTGATTTTTTGGTTTTTTCGTGTGTTATAGTCCATGGATTTTGTGTGACATGTGCGTCCGGCGGTATTTTGGCCAAAATTTTTCGTGGGCGTCCGCGAGGACCTATTTAATGTCGCGCGTTGGTTCGGAGTGGCAAACGTGGGGTTTTAGGATTTCAAACGTGGCCCGAAACGGGAAATAGTGATTTTTTGGTTTTTTCCATGAACTTTGGGTGATATGAGCGTCCGGCGGTATTTTGGCCGAAAGTTTTCGTGGGCATCCGCTAGGACCTATTTAATGGCGCGCGTTGGTTCAGAGGGGCAAACGTGGGGTTTTAGGATTTCAATCGTGGCCCGGAACGAGAAATGGTGATTTTTTGGTTTTTTCGTGTGTTATATATAGTCCATGGATTTTGTGTGATATGTGCGTCCGGCGGTATTTTGGCCAAAAATTTTCGTGGGCGTCCGCAAGGACCTATTTAATGGCGCGCATTGGTTCGGAGGGGCAAACGTGGGGTTTTAGGATTTCAAACGTGGCCCGAAACGGGAACTAGTGATTTTTCTGTTTTTTCGTGTGTTATAGTCCATGGATTTTGTGTGATATGTGCGTCCGGCGGTATTTTGGCCGAAATTTTTCGTGGGCGTCCGCGTGGACATATTTAATGGCGCGCGTTGGTTCGGAGGGGCAAACGTGGGGTTTTAGTATTTCAAACGTGGCCTGAAACGGGAAATAGTGATTTTTCGGTTTTTTCGTTTGTTATAGTCCATGGATTTTGTGTGATATGTGCGTTCGGCGGTATTTTGGCCAAAATTTTTCGTGGGCGTCCGCGAGGACCTATTTAATGGCGCGCGTTGGTTCGGAGGGGCGAACGTGGGATTTAAGGATTTCAAACGTGACCCGAAACCGGAAATAGTGATTTTTTGGTTTTTTCGTGTGTTATAGTCCATGGATTTTGTGTGATATGTGCGTACGGCGGTATTTTGGCCGAAATTTTATGTGGGCGTCTGCGAGGACCTATTTAATGGCGC